>WNWK01002821.1:115000-192903 GCA_009830355.1 Cherax destructor
ACCCATGAGGCTAGGAGGGAGTGATTCTGGCAAGCGGCAAGTTGAGTTGCGGGGCCAGGAGCTGTTAGTAGACCCATGCAGTCATATATAGGTGAATACAAACACACTTTGAGAATCAGAAGGTACTCTGCAACAAACAACGTATAATAAAGCTAACCTTCTGGACACTCACCTGCCTCTCCCTGTACTGATGCACATGCCAACCCCAGCCACACTTTCCCTGCTTTAGCTAAATGCTCAACACATTGAAATATTAGACCACAACAACCAGAGTATGGTAAAGGAAAGAATACTCAGTGGTAACAAATGTGGATTGATTATCGAACCGACGTGATAAGTTTATAGAATGGACGTCAGAGGTAAATCTTGATATAATAGATATCACAGAGACGAATCTTTGTGAAATGATAATTGTTGTTATATTCCCATTAGGATACCAGGTTATGAGGAAAGACAGAGAAAACAGGGGTAGGGGGATCAATGACTTTTCTAGTTAGAAATTAGTGGAGTTTTGAAGAGATGAGGTCACATGAAATTGAGCCGATTGATTACATAGTGGAGTACGATCAAAGCTGGGGACCTTGAGTGATGGTAGCAGTGATTTATTACAACTCACTATTAAGACATAGAAGACTAAATAGAAATATGAAAAGAAGGACATAGCAATGATTGACAGCTTATGAAAAGCAGCAAGGAGTGCTCATAGGGCTTAACTGAAGTTATTAATAATGGGAGATTTCAACCATAAAGAAACTGATTGGGAGAACAGAGACTCATATGGTGGATTGAAAACATGGAGAGCTAGGATGATGGAGGTAGCTAGGGACAACTTTAATATCAGGATGTTAAGGACACGACAAGAGAGAGAGAGGGAGAGAGAGAGAGAGAGAGAGAGAGAGAGAGAGAGAGAGAGAGAGAGAGAGAGAGAGAGAGAGAGAGAGAGAGAGAGAGGCGAACCCAGAGTGACTGGTTCATGTATTTACCACAAGTACATTTGACACAGGTGAAATAGAATATGAGAGCCCCTGTCTGCTAGTGACCATACAGTACTGAACTTAGTATTCCTTGTGAAACTAAATACTGAAGGCCGAGAGGCAGGAAGAGACACAAGACTTCAGAAGAGACAACTTTGAAGGAATGAGAGAATTCCCAAATGCAGTGAAGAGGGAAAGGGAGCTGGAAGGAAAGTCACTAAATGAGAGGATGGAGTGCTAACTGGGAAGTGCCGGGAGGCAGAGGAGAAATTCATACCCAGAAAGATAGGAAATCTAGAAAACAGAGCCCTTGGGTTATCCAGAGATGAAAAGAAGAAAAAAGAGGAAATGAAAAGAGTTTGATAAAGCTATAGAAAGCGAAGGGTAAAAAAAACAGAGAAGTGAGTAGAAGAGCCAGAAATAAATATGAATGTAAATGGCGAGAGGCTATGCGACACTTTGAAAATGACACAGCAGCAACACCCAAGATGGTGCCAAAACTACCTCACAGCCACATCAGAACTACCTCACAGCCACATCAGAACTACCTCACAGCCACATCAGAACTACCTCACAGCCACATCAGAACTACCTCACAGCCACATCAGAACTACCTCACAGCCACATCAGAACTACCTCACAGCCACATCAGAACTACCTCACAGCCACATCAGAACTACCTCACAGCCACATCAGAACTACCTCACAGCCACATCAGAACTACCTCACAGCCACATCAGAACTACCTCACAGCCACATCAGAACTACCTCACAGCCACATCAGAACTACCTCACAGCCACATCAGAACTACCTCACAGCCACATCAGAACTACCTCACAGCCACATCAGAACTACCTCACAGCCACATCAGAACTACCTCACAGCCACATCAGAACTACCTCACAGCCACATCAGAACTACCTCACAGCCACATCAGAACTACCTCACAGCCACATCAGAACTACCTCACAGCCACATCAAAAACTACCTCACAGCCACATCAGAAACTACCTCACAGCCACATCAGAACTACCTCACAGCCACATCAGAACTACCTCACAGCCACATCAGAACTACCTCACAGCCACATCAGAACTACCTCACAGCCACATCAGAAGAACTACCTCACAGCCACATCAGAAGAACTACCTCACAGCCAAATCAGAAGAACTACCTCACAGCCACATCAGAACTACCTCACAGCCACATCAGAACTACCTCACAGCCACATCAGAACTACCTCACAGCCACATCAGAAGAACTACCTCACAGCCACATCAGAAGAACTACCTCACAGCCACATCAGAAGAACTACCTCACAGCCACATCAGAAGAACTACCTCACAGCCACATCAGAAGAACTACCTCACAGCTCACATCAGAAGAACTACCTCACAGCCACATCAGAAGAACTACCTCACAGCCACATCAGAAGAACTACCTCACAGCCACATCAGAAGCTACCTCACAGCCACATCAGAAGAACTACCTCACAGCCACATCAGAACTACCTCACAGCCACATCAGAACTACCTCACAGCCACATCAGAAACTACCTCACAGCCACATCAGAAGAACTACCTCACAGCCACATCAGAAGAACTACCTCACAGCCACATCAGAAGAACTACCTCACAGCCACATCAGAAGAACTACCTCACAGCCACATCAGAAGAACTACCTCACAGCCACATCAGAAGAACTACCTCACAGCCACATCAGAAGAACTACCTCACAGCCACATCAGAAGAACTACCTCACAGCCACATCAGAACTACCTCACAGCCACATCAGAACTACCTCACAGCCACATCAGAACTACCTCACAGCCACATCAGAACTACCTCACAGCCACATCAGAAGAACTACCTCACAGCCACATCAGAAGAACTACCTCACAGCCACATCCGAAGAACTACCTCACAGCCACATCAGAAGAACTACCTCACAGCCACATCAGAAGAACTACCTCACAGCCACATCAGAAGAACTACCTCACAGCCACATCAGAAAAACTACCTCACAGCCACATCAGAAGAACTACCTCACAGCCACATCAGAAGAACTACCTCACAGCCACATCAGAAGAACTAGCTCACAGCCACATCAGAACTACCTCACAGCCACATCAGAAGAACTACCTCACAGCCACATCAGAAGAACTACCTCACAGCCACATCAGAAGAACTACCTCACAGCCACATCAGAAGAACTACCTCACAGCCACATCAGAAGAGAGAAAACAGCAAAGGACAACGTAACTCAGCTGAGGAAGAAAGAAAGATCACTTGTAACGGCAAAGAAGTCTATGAAGTATTGAACAAACGATTTAAAGAGGTTTTCTCAGTTGAAACAAACAATAACAGAGGGTTTTGAGCAACGGGTTCACCGACGGGTACTGAAATAAACAAATACTTAACAGGTAATAGAAGTGAGGCGGATACATCAATGGCAATGGGACCCGAAAAGGTGTCACCTTGGATTCAATGAAAGGGAGGAGAAGCACTGTGTGAAGCACTGTGTGAAGCACTATGTGAAGCACTGTGTAAAGCACCGTGTGAAGCACCGTGTGAAGCACTGTGTGTAGCACCGTGTGAAGCACAAGCTACACCTAGTTAATAAACACTTTTTGCCAGAGATATGTAAAACAGCGAATATGGTCCCAGTATTTAAGAAAAAAGACAGGAATCATTGAATTAAAGGCCAATATCAAAGACATGCATGCCATGTTATGTATTAAGATCATAAGAAGAATATAAAAATGGAGAAACACTACAGCAGGCTTACTGGCCCATACAAGGAAGGTCCATCTTAATAATTAACCTTTCCCACCCACCCATTTGTCCAGTCTTTTCCCAAAGCTACCCAAGCATTTCCATCAGTACCTCAGGTACTGTGCCATGCTAAAAGTGAGCATGAATTACCAGAGCTTTGGTAAAATGGGAGAGGAAGATGGATGGATAAGGATGTAAATATAGGAGAAGGGTGGGTGGGGGAAGAGGCGGTGGGATAATAAAGGTAAGTGGCCTAACCACTTTGGTGTGTGTTTGTGTAGTGATTGTCATGAATACATATATAGTGGAGCCTCGGTACTCAAACTTAATTCGTTCCAGAAGGCTGTTCGAGTGCCGATCTGTTCGAGTACCAAACTAATTTTTCCCAAAAGAAATAATGTAAATTTGATTACTCCGTTTCAGACCCCCAAAAATACACTTACAGCGACTTTGCGGTGCATATTTCGTATATTATTTATGATTGTATTCTCGTTTTCTTGGTCTCATTAGATAGACTGAAAGATATATTACAGAAATATAGATGATTTTGAATGGTTTACAGACTAAAAGTACCTTGAAATTGAGCACAAAGTAGCAGAAATGTTCGATTTTTGCTGATGTTCAAGAGTAAACAAATCACATCACGCGTTCAATACACGTCAACTGGTGCGTTTAATATGCTTTCACAAATGCGTTGACATTTATACCATTTTTTCAATAATGCAGTAGTCTGCATAACAGTAAATCTTCTATTTATTGTGTGAATAAAAATTCAAAATGGAAAGCAAGCGTAATATAAGAGGGGCCCGAAGTGGGAGGAGCTATAGGAGAGAGAGGGAGGGGCCAGCAGAAGGAGCATTCAGTATCTGACGAGTCGTCTTGACAGCCGGATACTAGGGGTGGCGCGAATTCAATGTTGTATAATTATGCTAATATTAGTAATAAAGGTTATCTATCTATCACATTTATTCCAACTTGATATCTGAAACACGATAGATAACCTAGAAGCACAATAAAAACGCCGAAATTAATAAAAGGCATTGGACATGGAGAGGTGGAGGCAGTGTTTACATCAGGGCAAACACACTCTAACTAATTTTCTTTTTGGTTGACTGTTATCACTAATCTTCTTAGGCCCCAATAATGCGAAGAAACACAAAATAGTTTACAGTGAAGTTCAGTGGAATTTTGGACTGAGCGACATGTTCTGGCAGGTCGTGTATGTTTGGTCGAGTGCCGAGCAAACGGTCGACTACGGAGCGATTTTTTTTACAGAACAAAACATTCGAGTACCGAATTGTTCGAGTACGGAGCTGTTCGAGTACCAAGGTTTCACTGTAATATATAGGATGGTATATATCCCACTTCCCATCAGCTACACACAGCTGTATACTTGCATGTTGCTGAGTTGGAAGGAGGTATACTTCTTGCGATTGAATATAATATATATATATATATATATATATATATATATATATATATATATATATATATATATATATATATATATATATATATATATATATATATATATATATATATATATATATATATATATATATATATATATATATATATATATATATATATATATATATATATATATATATATTGCAAGATGAAGGTTCTAGGGCACTTGGTGAAGATGGTTGCAAAGCATTCAATGGAGTTTGACTGCTTTCCTGGAGTTGTTGGTTGGCTTAGCAGTTTCTGAGGTGGTGTCCTGAGTAGGATGTTTACATATGATACAAGGTTAGTTGTAAGTCGTAGACTGTTTCAAGTAAATCTCCATAAATTGGAGTATTGTTATCCTTGGAGGACATAGAATGGATCAGGTGTTACCCAGTCTACTATCTCTTCGGGAGATCACTTCCCATTATTTAGATCACTTCCCATTTTTTAGAGTGTTTTGAGTTAATGCTGTGTGTAGAGTATTGCGATCTAAGCATATAGCTATGTGGTGTGTACGTGCTTTCTCTGCTCGATTCATTAGGGGAAGGGGGACTGTAGTACTGAGTGGTTCTCTGAGAACAGAAATGTTGTTCATCATCAATATTGTTGGTATTCGATGTAGCAGCTGACGAAACAGACTCATCTGAATCTATAGATACATCAGTTTCCTCGTTCACTGGGTCATCATTTCCATCCACCTCGGTGATGGGAGACAATGGGTTCTCGTCGTGGAAGGGTACAAGGGTGAGTTGAGATGGATGCCCAGAGGTTGCATCACTCAGAGCGGCAATGGAACCTGACTGGTAGATGGGGTCATCCTCTAAGGCGGCGGATTCTGCAATGACTGGTGCATATGCAGGGGTCTTTTCTTCCCTGTTGGGGAAGGGGGGTTTGAATAGATGTGGGTGTTGTTGGGAGGATACATTCACTCCGGGTTGAGGGGAGGGACTCGTTAATGAGCGCACTGTATCTGAGACGATTATAACTGAGGCTCCATTTGCTAATAACAGCTCGTTGATAATTGTAGAGCAGAGCTGGTCAACGCCCCATGACATGTCATGGACCATCATGTACATCAAAGTTCCTTTCATTATTCCTTCTTGAATAGACCCTGGGAAAATAGGGTAGGAGAGTGGACTTTGGGCTTGTTGCATACCAGGGTTAGGTTGGGAGGGTTGGGAAGTGGAGGAGGTCCAGACATTGTTGTTGGCAGAGAAGGCAGTAGGTGCCTTGCCAGAGCTCGGTAGATTCGGGAAGGATTCTTGGGACTGCATGGGTGGTGCCGGTGGAGTAGTTTTCTTGGCTTTCGCCAGTTTCTTGTCATCTAGAATTTTCTGGACTGTGGATTTCCTAAAAGGGCAGCTAGGGGAGACAGCATGATGTTTCCCACCACAAAAAGCACACTTGGGTTTGCTCCTGTTGGGGCATTCCCTGTAAACATGTTCTTCTGAGCAGATACTGCAGACTTTTTTCACTGGTGCATTTGTTTATATTATGGCCGAAACCATAACACTTGAAGTACTGAGTGACATACACAAACCTTACCATAGACACTTGGTCCGGTGTGCATTTGGTACCATAGCATTTCAAACTGTTGGTACAGATGAGTTGGGCTTCTTCTGCAGTCTCGAGAATTAATTTCTGAGACTGCTGATTGTTCGATTTTTTTGCAGACATATACACCATAAGGACGTTGATCTCGGAATTTGCCCTGTTTATCTCTTCCACGAGTTCTTCAGCAGAATTTTCACGCATGAAGCTGTTGATGCGTGCAACAAACAGAGCACTGGGCTTGGAAGTTGTCAGGGGGAATGGGGTTGAAACCCTCATTGAGGAGTTTTTTGAGAACATCTTTCTTTAGCAATTGGAGTAGCTCCTCTTCCTAGGAGAGCAGTAGTACTGCACCAGAGTGGGTCTGAAGTATATCTGCCAGTGCAACTGTGGCATTAGTACAAATGAAGCTTAAAATATTATTTTTGGACTCCTGGCCATCAGTGACCCGAAGTCTGACTTATATTGGGCATGATCCCCATTTAAGGTAATGTTCTTCCTGATAATATGCTGGAAAAAAAAGAACTTTCCTAAATGCCCTACATTCCTACTTCAGCTGACTTATGCAGGTCAGCCCATAACAAAGAGTACCCTCGAGGAAGTGAGAGGGACTGAGCACAAGGCAATGATCGACCAGAGTTTAAAATACCGCACGTGCTGCTGGATAGTCACCTTCTTTAAAGAAGACAGGATAGGTAGAAGGACAGCAGTGTAAAGTGTGTTTGTGGTTAGGCCAGTGTAGTTGTTGGGGTATTGAGGGGGTAGGATGAGGTGGGGGAGTGATGGGTGAGATGAGTGAAACTCCTATGTTTTCTTGCTGCGCCGTCCACTTGCAGAATCAGAATCGAATCGAATGTCATGCTAAGAGTACGTTACATTTTATTCTGCATATATCATACATTCATATAGGCATGCCTCCCAACCATCAAACCAGATGCTAAAGATTTAATGATCGAGGGGCCCCGTCGTCGTACCAGTATCTTGGTTCAACCAGCCAATCACAAGGAAGCCCAACAAAACTATGAAGTGACGCGGGACACTCGTGAAGCAGCTGTGTCTTGTGTTTTCACTTTTGCCTCATTGTACTTATCTGTAAATAATGTACATAGGCTACATATACTGTAAATACCAGCTTATCTTGGTGAAATCAATATAATAATTTATTCTCTCTGCTGTATTTTTGCTCGTTCCTAATTGGTTATTGTGGTATGGCAAGGTGTGCAGGCCTGTACTCATAATATGGGAGCCTGTCCGGAAGTTTGTGACCCCGCATTGTCTCCACGAGCCTACCTTCAGTATTGTGTTGCAACGTGCAAATCGTCCTGTGCTATTGCTTCTTGTTGTGTTCAGCATATTGTAAACAGCGTTTGGCATAGTGGGTTATGCCATGGACATGTGTTAGGCGATTGGTGACTGAATATTCCCCGCAAAACTTGCCCAGACTATCTCTACAACACTGCTAGTGAACTGCTGGTTCTATTGGTATAGAGTATCACTGAACTCCTCAACAAATTAAAGGGGTGACTCTTTTGTCCTTCAAAATGAAGGACAAACTCCTGAGCGACAGGACCAACAACCATTTGTAAAAACAGGAGGTGAGTCGAGATTATCTCAGGGAATCCAGCTTCATTAGCACTCGAGTTGGCTAAACTCAACCTTGAGATGGCCATGGGAACAACGTACATTTGCTAAGGAGGAGTTTAACAGAGGAAAGGAGAGGAAACAATTTCAGCGTACTGTGGTTGACAGTTTCAGTATTCAGAAATCTGTGTCACTAGTCGCTAGTTCCTCGGTTTCCTGATTCTGAGCCTAAACAGTTTTTCGAGTCTTTTGAAAATCAGGCTCGAGCTTTGCGATGGCCATTTGAGCATTGGACAGCACTCGTGCATGCAGCATTATACGGCAAAGCTCAGGAGTTTACAGCTGGTTTGGGTGATGACGAATTCACTAATTACGACGTTGTAAAAGCAGCTGTACTCGGCGCATATCAGTGCATTCCCGCCAAATATGTGTGAGAATTTAAACTGAGCAAGCTTTAGTTGGGTCAATCCTATGTGGACTTTGTTCATGGGCGATCTAAAGCTTTTACCAAGTGGTACACCACTGGTGTCACTAATTTTAGTGGGTTAGTGTAACTAGTCCTAATGGACAACCCTCTTGAGTCAGTTAGACCAGAGTTCATGTGTTCTTAGAAGACCATTCGGTGGCAACTGTATTAGAGGTGACTGGGCTCGCTGACACATTTGAGGCCAACCTCTCCTTGGCCCAGCGGTCCTTCAACTATTGTTCCCATCAGCCTGGTATGGGCAGAGATCGTCGTAGACGGACCTCTGATTGTGTTACGAAGAAAGAGGCTGGAGCTTAACCATGACGTCTGAGTTAAAGTCAGCATGGTGAACCACGACGTCTGCCTCAAAGTCAGCATGGTGAACCACGTCTTCCTCAAAGTCAGGATGGTGAACCACGACGTCTGCCTCAGAGTCAACATGGGGCAAGAGACAAAAATCACCTGCTATATCTGCCGTAAGCCTGGTCACATAAAGGCTACTTGTATCATGTTAGCTAATTCGACGGCTAATTGTAAGTTGAATAGACCACTACTATTAGGAAAAATAACTATCCTTCCTGCTGAAACAAATCAGCAGAAAATAGATGCCTTTATGGCACCCTTTTACAGTCACAGCCAAGTCTCCATTAAGGGGCTTATTTCTCCCTCTTACAAGAGAGAGTACTTAAAATTTCTTAGGAAACCTCATTAAATTCTTCAGTGTTATTAGAAGCTCTGGGGAGCTGTGTTCTGTTTGCATAGAATATTTATTACCAGTAAGTGTTACACTGGGTATTTAATCGTAGGTGTCTACTGATTCCCTATGAAAGATGCTGTATTATTGCTTGGCAATAATATTCTAAATTCTACATGCTGTCCTGAGCCATAGTAACCACCGAAGTCTCTTCTCCGATGTTGGCCATAACTTGGGCAATGTAAAAAGGAATGTCTGAAAAGAATGCTGACCTATACTTGGAGGACTGCGATTTAGGGCTCAATAATTTATTTTATGAAGAAAACTGGTCAAGACGTTCTACAACTAATGGAAAGTCACTGATCAAACCTTCCTATTCCGGGGTCACAGGATTGCCAGACGTTTCTGTTTCCATGCCCGAGGGACTGTACTTTCGGGAAGAACAACAAAGGGACTCTACTTCAGCCTCCGCTTTTAAAGTTACCATGGGCGAAACTAACTCAGGCCACACGAGTAAATATGAAATTAAAAATAATTTTGTACTGTGTTCAGAGACTGGTAAGAAGGTAGGGGGAACCTTACTACCAGATAGACTGGTAATTCTGAAGAAATTCAGAAATCAGGTTCTGAAAACGGCTCACAACTCTTCCTTAGGAGGACATTTGGGACATTTGGGGGTCTTAAAACATTTTTATATGATCTTAAAACATTTTCGTAGGATCTTAAAACTTTTATAGGATCTTAGGACATTTTTATTGGCCAGGTATAAGAAGGAATGTGTGAGTGTCAGCAAGTGGGCAAGCCAGGGCACTATATTAGACCCGCTCCAATTCATCCATTACTAGCGGATGGAGAGCCGTTTGCGGACCTAATCATCGACTGTGTGGGGTCATTACTGAAAGCCAAGTCAGGTAACTAATATATGTTTATCATTTTGGATAAAACTACTAGGTATCTTGAGGCAGTTTCTAAGCTTAGTATAAACACCAAGGTCATTCTTAAATCCCTCATTAAGTTTATTTCCCACTTTGGTATTCCCCAATCTGTTCAGAGTGATCAGGGTACTAATTTTACTGCAACATCATTTAGAGAAGCTGTAACTAGGCTAGGAATTAATAAAAAACTGTCCACAGCTTATCATCCTCAGTGCCAAGACGCCTTGGAACGGTTTCACCAAACCCTAAAACTATGATGCCTATGTACTGGGTGCATTTTCCTACAGAATGGGATGAATCGCTTCTTTTATTGCTGTTCGCAATGCAAGAAACTGCAGGAATCAACTGGTTACAGTCCTTTTGAGGTAGTTTTTGGGCATAATGTGAGAGGCCCTCTACATGTGCTCAAGGAAGAATGAATGGAAGGAGACGCCAAAACACCCTACGATCCTTCATCAAGATTGCACGTGGCCCACCAACTGGCTAAGGCCAACTTAAAAATCTGATCAAAACTACATGAAACAGAGGTATGACCAAACTGCTAAATTTCGCTCCCTTAACTCAGAAGACAAGGTGTTGGCACAGGAACCTGTTCCTGGTCTCACCTTGAAAGCAAGGTTTATGGGACCAATGATGATGATAAAGAAAAATTCTGATGTAAACTACGTGGTAGCACCTCTTGACAAACCCAAAGTGGGTAAAGTTTACTGCATTAATAAGATTAAACTATTCTTTGAACCAGCTAAGGTCTCAGTAATGATTTTGTTCTTTGTACCTGATCCTTTGGAAGACTTTGATTCCCTGTATACAATTCTGGAGGTTTAAATCAGACTCCCTGACTCAGCCATCCTCCAGCATCCTTGCCCGATACTATCAGCACTTGCAGAAGATCAAGTATAAACACTAACTACCCTTATGCAAACCTATCCCGACATGTTTTTGAATGTTCCCAAAAAATGCAATCTGGGTTATCACACTGTAACTGCTAAACCTATTATACTCTCTCCCTACAGAGTTAATCTGAAAAACAGAGGCTAGGTCAGCAGAAAGTTGCGTTTCTTTGGATCATGGATTGGTGGAGGAATCGTCCAGCCTGTGGGCTTCACTATGCATTCTTGTTAAGAAGCCTGATGGAGGATTTCAGGTGTGTGCCAACTACCGTAAGGTGAGTGAGGTCACAGTACCGGATGCTGACCCTCTTCCATGTTTGGGCAATATAGTGGACTTTGTGGGTATGACCCCTTTTGTTTCCACACGAGATCTTCTTAAAGGTTACTACCATGTACCTTTAATAGATAAAGCAAAGGAGATTTCTTCCTTCATAATTCCAAGAGGTCACTATCAATATACTGTAACCCTATTCGGAATGCAGAACTCGCTTGCCACATTCCAAAAATTGATCCATCAGGCTATTAAAGGACTTGAAGACACAGCAACTTACCTAGACGATATAGTTGTAGTTGAATCCCTCTTTGAAAGTTTCAGAACCTTTTAACTCTCTATAAACCTGAATAAATCCTCTTTTGGCCAATTTACTGTTACTTTCTTAGGTCATTAAGTAGGTAGTGACAAAGTAGCTCCTAAATTTGCCAAAGTTCATGCTATTAATAATTATCCCATTTCTCAGGATAAGAAGTTCCTGCAAAGGTTCTTGGGAATGACAGGTTTCTACAGACGTTTTTGCAAAATATTTGCAGATGTGGTAACCCCCTTAATCTCACTTACCAGTCACAAGAATAAATTTTGCTAGACCTCAGAGACGTTTAACCATGTTAAACATTTCTTATGCGATGCACCCATTTTTCTGTCCCCCGATTTTTCAAAACCCTTTGTATTACAGACTGATGATTGAGATGCGGGTTTTGAAGCAGTGTTACTCCAAGCTTCTGGTGAGGGTGGCCTGCAGCCTGTGGCGTACTATTAAGCCAAATACCAGACCTATCAGCGGGCCTACTTTACCATTGAGAAAGTGGGCCTGGCCTTGATACTTGCGCTGGAGCAGTTTGACGTATTTCTGGTCAGTACGTCACATGTGGTCACCATCTTCAGTACTACAATTCTCTGACGTACCTCACCTCATTGAAGAACAGGAACACATGTCTGATGAGATGGCTATGTGGCGTATGTAAAGGTTCCATCCTTACAACCTTTACATACGCCACATAGCCGGCAAAGAAAATGTGCTGATGGGCGCCCTTATCAGAACTTCATTTTGTTAGAATGTTAGGGACAACATGGGCAGTAAGCTCTGTTTTTCCTTTTTTTCCTCTTTGAACCTTCTCTAGCCCTATTGTCTGCTGTCTCATTCTAAGGTGTCTGACTTGGAAGTCCTTTGAGTTGATCACTACGTATTGAGCTGGATGATTGAGAGGAAAGGTGACTCCACTAGTATTTCGTACAATGTTGGCACACTACCCATGGAGGCTGCCTAGTTCTGACTATTAAAGACCTTTTTGGGTGGGGTTGTGGCATGCTGAGAGTATGTGGGACGCTCATGAAGCAGCTATGGAAGACTTGTCTTCACTGCTGGTCGCTACTGTTCGTACCGTGACTTGTGCTTGCATTTTTGCCTCATTGCATATAGCTGTAAATGCTATATATAAGTTATATACACTGTAAATACCAGCTTATTTTGGTGAAGGAAATACAATCATGTATTCTTTCTGCTGCCTTATTGCTCGTCCTAATTGGTTATCGAGCTACGGCAATGGGTTGAAGCCAATAGTCTTCGGCTCTACTCGTAATAGGTAACAATCAAGCTCAGGCCCTTCTTACTCATATATTTGTCTAATCTCTTTTTAAAGCTACTCAAGTTCTTAGCCTCCATAACCCTACGCGGAAGATTGTTCCACGCATCGACAACCCTCTTTGAAAACCCGTACTTATCTTCCTCCTTTCTTAATCTAAGTTTATCTAATTTTAATCCGTTATTTCTTGTGAAGCCAAAACGGCTTGACGAAGCTCCTGTAGAGCGAAATGTTTCTACAGTAAAAATGTAGCTTTAGTTGCACTTGTGTCCTTTAACCTAAGTTGTTGTCGACAGTTCTATCAATATTATTACACATCCTAAAGTTGAGTATAGTTCCACCAAACATATCGTTGAAGGTGCACATCAACTGCATAATATTTGTAGCCAATGCTCGTATGGCAAATCTAACTAAGAGTTACCTTCAGGAATACCGTCCATCTTGGAGAACGCATTTGGTGGAAGTAGGCCCTATACATAGCTTTAAGAGCAGGCATGACGGGCCGTATATATGTAAGCACATGTAGTTAAGTACAGGACACACCATCACACTGTTGTTTATAGTGAAGTCATTTCTTGCATCCCAGAAAACAACTAGAATCACCAAGGTTATTCAAGAAACAATGTTGAAATCAACAAATCAGTTTCCAAAATTCATTTGGTATCATGAGATAATGATGCCAATATTGTTAAAGGAATCGTAGAGACAGGATACAAAAATTTGCCATGTTTTCTATCTACACTTCAACTGGTTACCCATGATTTTATTCTGGAGGAGTCACAAAATGACATCATTCTCCTCTAGCCTGTAGTAAACTAGAGGTTTGTAGAGGACGAAATGAACTACCTGGGCACAAGCTCACTCATATTGTGCCTAACCCCAGGAATGGTACTTAACGTTAGATAAAAAAATGTGAACGAAAGAAAGTAAAATATTGTTTTGATAACACACACCTGCCATCATTTAAGTGAAGTAAATTAAAACACATCGGTAAGCCATCTTTTGGTTAAAAATATTTCACAAATCAGTTATACGTCTTAGTAAAAGCAATTGTCTAGTGTCAGAAATACTTCCTCAAGGACAATACTTGAAAGATTTCCTTGATAAAGCTTAGAGTGTTACAAGATTTTCACACTTGGGTAACACTATTATCTCTCAGAGCGTCAATGTTAACTAGGTTCAAGAGTTACGCCACTGACTACATGACGATACTCAGCACATTTCTATGTCTCAGACATAACAATAAGTTCTTCAGTTTCAGTGGATGAGTTATGTAAAACAAACACTGACAATATTGAGAATAAACTGAAAATCAGGAGAAAATTCAACTGCTTAAGAACTCAAAGAATGCTGTGGGGTTCTTTATCATAATGCTTGTAACAGTCCGTGAATGCTTAAAAAATACTTGTATATTACATCTTTTAAGGACATTCGGCAGGACAGATAAATTCTCACTGTACTGGAGAACTAGCACATTCTTGGTCTGAGGTGTTAACTTAGGTTCTAAGAGAACCTTCAGAGTGTGCAGTGCGGAGTTCCTAGATGAAGAAATTAGAAAAATATTTGACATTGCCATGAACTGCAGTATCCTAAGGAGTTAGTGGAATCAGCAACGCTGATTCCACTAACTCCTTAGGATAGGTCTGTTCTATCCTTAGGATAGAATAGAGCCTAGGATAACACCTCAGAACAAAAATGTGCTATTTTTCCCATACAATGATAATTTATCCGTACATTATTATCCGGCAATTATTAAGCATGATAAGTATTCATTATACAATAACAGTGGTAGGTAGTTAAAATTAGACTCGTTTTAGTTGAGGTATTTGTGCATAGTAAAAAACTGGGCTGAACTGTCTTAAATGTAGTGCCACACCAAGGAATTAGGTGTCCCTTACCAGATTTATGTATAGATTTGGTATGTAAAGACATTTATATCTATCGTCTGCCTCAGAAGATTGTGGGATAGAAGAACTTGGCTATCTCCTCTTGTATAACTTACACAAGTCTCCCATTAAATGGACACATTTAATAGGAGACATCTGTAAGTTATTCAGGTGAGGAAATTGCGAGTGATATCTAAATCAGTGGCAATATTATTATTATGTATGTAAACTTATTTAAGTCATATCGTGGAGTCTGACCGAATTTTTGATAATTGCCATGTCACGTTCGTTAGGCTACTATTACAATATTAGTGCTTGTGAGCTGTGGCTGTTTTTCTAATACTATAATATTCAACCTGTCAGGCTATGGGTATTAGTGTGTCTGGGGCACTTCCTGCCTCCTGCCTGCCATCTCTCTCTCTCTCTCACTCCAGCAATAGCATTCCCTGTGATCATATTTGCTTGGACCTCCTCTTTTCTGCAACATTGCAAGCTCTTAATGATTTGTTGATAGCAACATAAAAAGACTAGAGCTATCATTCAACACCAACCATAGTTGTTTTGCTTCTTGTATCGCTTGTTCGCAATATTTGCATAATAATATATATATATATATGTCGTGCCGAATAGGTAAAACTGGTCAGCTAGCTAGAACTCATTTAAAATAAAATCCTTTCTAAAATTTTCTCTTATACGTTTAAAGATATATTTTTTAATTTATGTTAATGTAAAAATTAATAATTTTGTACCAAAAGAACCTTAGAGAACTTACCTAACCTTATTATAACAAGCGCAATTTAATTTAGCCTAATCCAACTAAATATATTTTAGAAAAGTTTACAAAAATTGAATAATGAACAAACACAATGAAATATATTTTTTCGTTAGGTTCAGAATGATATTTTTACGAGTTTATTGCATACACAAATTTTCGCTTGCCTTAGTCGGCAAGACGAGCCAAAACTACAAATTTTACCTATTCGGCACGACAGTGTAGGCCATGTAGACCATATTGATCGGCTTGCGAATCGCCGCAAAAATACATATATTCCATGTGAATTGGGGCAACGAGGCGGAGAGCCACTGCAATGAGGAGGGTCTGGGGGTCGAGGCGTGTTTCCAGTGCCGAAATGAGAACTGTTTGAAGGAAGTCCCCAGAGTGATGTGCGCTCACAGCTTGGAGACGGGCAGTCTCCCTGTCTGATGTTACAGTCCTAAGCACCTCTTCAGCGATGGGCCATCCCAATTTGACTGTTTGTAGGCCAGAGCTGCACTAGGTTTTATTGCTGGTGCAGCGAGTCTTACATTCAGTAATGGCACTGGTGTTGCTAGGATCTGCATTCCTGCTGAGTCTGGAAGAATTTGTTTTATTAACTGGTCTTATGCTATGGATGAAGATAAGAAAGCTGGTAGGGCAATCTGGGAGGATTTGCGTACTCCCAGCCTCCTAAACCTGACTAGAAGTGAGGCTTGCAACCACTGTACACTCTCTAGGATAGTCTTCAGGAGAGAATCATATTCCTTCAGATTTGGACTGGTGAAGATTGGAGAGCATCTCAATATGTAGGTAAGTTTTGGAATGGACAGGCACCTGGTGAGTAGGTAGAAGGCATAATGTGTGTCAGTGTCTTTCATTCTGTCTTCCATCATCCTGAAGTCTAAGAGTTTTTTTTTCAGAATTAGATCAATAGCATTGAACCTGAGAGGAGCACCAAAGAGAGTGCTATTGGCTGGATCGATGGCTCGTGCTTCTGGTAAAACAACACTAATATCCTCAGTTATCTGTCGATTAGTAGAAACTATTTTGCATTTAATGCCCAATAACAGTTGACTTTTTTCAGAAGGTCAGCGAATTTGCTAGCAGCCTGAGGGCGAGCTGCTTTGGAGATGTGTGTCAGCATCCTGGTAGATGTTAATGTGATTGCAGATTTTAGGTTCTCTGTAGAGGTGAAGTCAGGGTGGCTGTCAGTTCTGTCTGCTGGGAGGGACTGACTCATGGCTGTTGAGACATGTGGGACTGAGTGCTCATATATATTACTATTCATTAGTGTTACAACATCAGTCAGTAAATAATAAACATCTGTCAGCTAGAAACTTATCCAACATCAGTCAGTAAATTAACCAAATACAGTCATTAAGTGCAATAACAACGGTCATTAATTTACCAAACATCAATCCGTAAATGACTCATTGTCAGACAAAAACTTATTCAGTAAAGTTAGATTTTAAAAAACAGGAGAGACCTATGAGCTGGTAATCACACACACACACACACACACACATCACAGTGAGCAACGACTGGGAAATTTAACTGAACAGATAAGGAAAGTATACAGCTTTCTTGAAACCCTTGAAGCTCACACAAACTAGTTACGTACTCGGAAATTTTAACCTTCTGAAAATCGATAACTTCATACCTTTGAAAATCCAATACCAAATATTTCCTCCCAGGAGATATCAACTTCTCTCCCCCCCCTCCCCCTTAAGATAGACGATGGTAGATAATGGTATTGAAGCAGAAATAGTACCAAGGTCTCTGTCCCCATACAAATAATTCAAGAAACTCCTTCGTCTTAGAGAAAGATTAAATTTAATCAATACATAACAGAGCCTTAGAAAAAATCAAATAACTAGATTTGTATGGAACTCTGAATGCTGAAACACACATTGTGTGCTTCAGCATTCAGCTGAAAAAGCCTCAGAGGATTGTTCACATAAAAAAAGAGACCATATTAAGCTTTACAAAAGAAGAAAAATAGTTTGCTGATCTGCTCAAAAAAAAGTAAACACCACAACATATGAAAGAAAATTTACAAAAAGAAATTGTCTATGTAAATTATAATGTATAAAACTCATGTCACTGAAATAAACACAAAACAAACAACATCCTTCAGAAAATTCGGAACAAACCTAAATATTTTTTTCATGAATTAAAAATACAAATTAAAAGGCTTTTACTCAATATTCATAAGAGACGATAAACAACTGAACTAAATCCTGAAAGAACATTAGGAATAATAGTTCAGCATCAAACACCACCGTAAGAGTTAACTCAGTCCTCAGCATCAAACACCACCGTAAGAGTTAACTCAGTCCTCAGCATCAAACACCACCGTAAGAGTTAACTCAGTCCTCAGCATCAAACACCACCGTAAGAGTTAACTCAGTCCTCAGCATCAAACACCACCTAAGAGTTAACTCAGTCCTCAGCATCAAACACCACCACAGAGTTAACCAGTCCTCGATCAAACACCACCAAGAGTTAACTCAGTCCTCAGCATCAAACACCACCGTAAGAGTTAACTCAGTCCTCAGCATCAAACACCACCGTAAGAGTTAACTCAGTCCTCAGCATCAAACACCACCTTAAGAGTTAACTCAGTCCTCAGCATCAAACACCACCGTAAGAGTTAACTCAGTCCTCAGCATCAAACACCACCGTAAGAGTTAACTCAGTCCTCAGCATCAAACACCACCGTAAGAGTTAACTCAGTCCTCAGCATCAAACACCACCGTAAGAGTTAACTCAGTCCTCAGCATCTGCCATTACCACAGATCATTCTGACTTAGAGAAACAAATAGACACATGCCCATGCTCGCAGCGCGAGGACCTGATTAAACCAGGGAACGGATGGGGGTTGAAACTGGGTCAAATGAGTCCTGAAACTCCAGGCCAGTGCGTTAACCACTTGTCCAACTGGCTCTAAAAGGTTTCATCACTTATGATGTATAGAAATATTTCTATACAACTGTGGTATATAGAAATATACCTAGTTTGATAAGTCTTACTGGAGCCAAGTGGCCCAGTTGCTAACGCACTGGCCTAGAATATTTGGCCTCACTTGCCAGGGGTTCAAAGCTGATCCGTTCCGTGGAATGTTTGTAATCATGTTAGTAGGATTTCATGAGTCAGAGCCTGAATGCTGATATTCTCTATTGATGAAATGCAAATCAGCCATAGCTGGAGCACTCAGTGCTCCAGCTATGGCTGAAATATCATATTCATATGATATATTTCAGAACAATAGCAAGATATTAACATGATCTTCATAACACGAAACAAAATAGATTTGGAGCAGGAATATCATGCTTGGTTGGTAGCGCACTCAGTTCACACACTGAGTGTCCGTGGTTCGATCCCCGGTACGGGTGAAAACGTTGGGGATCTTTCCTTACACCTGCTGTCCATGTTCACCTAGCAGTAAATAGGTATATGGGTGTTAATCGACAGGTGTGGGTTGCATCCTGGGAATAAAATTAACCTAATTTGCCTGAAATGCTCTGCAGATGAAGGAGCTTTCTATATATTATTATTATTATTATTATTATTATTATTATTATTATTATTTTTATTATCATATTATTATTATTATTATTATTATTCATATTATTATTCATATTCATATTCATATTATTATTATTATTATTATTATTATTATTATTATTATTATTATTATTATTATTATTATTATTATTATTATTATTATTATTATTATTATTATTATTATTATTATAACAAAGTCACTGAGGCTTTGAAACAAAACTAAATTCAAGTGTGAAATACACGCATTTGGCAAAGTCATTAGTCAAAGTAGAGTAAAGAATGTCAGCAATAAAAGACTGGGTTTTACACGTACGCTGGGTATTTACTGTGACTAAAAAAAAAGGAAATTTTTCTCCAAGTTTGCATTTACTCATTCGAAAATGAGTGCGAAAGCTTTTAAAATATTCACTTGACCAAAAAAAAAAAAGATACTTTGCATTCCTTTTCAAAGTGACATGTAGGTAAAACCGTGGTTCCAGTAGCCCAGGCTACGTCGTGGTTCCAGTAGCCCAGGCTACGTCGTGGTTCCAGTAGCCCAGGTTACGTCGTGGTTCCAGTAGCCCAGGCTACGTCGTGGTTCCAGTAGCCCAGGCTACGTCGTGGTTCCAGTAGCCCAGGCTACGTCGTGGTTCCAGTAGCCCAGGCTACGTCGTGGTTCCAGTAGCCCAGGCTACGTCGTGGTTCCAGTAGCCCAGGCTACGTCGTGGTTCCAGTAGCCCAGGCTACGTCGTGGTTCCAGTAGCCCAGGCTACGTCGTGGTTCCAGTAGCCTAGGCTACGTCGTGGTTCCAGTAGCCCAGGCTACGTCGTGGCTCCAGCAGTCCAGGCTACAGTGTTGTTCCAGTAGACTAGGCATCCTTGTTGTTTCAATAGGCCAGGTCAGGCATAGTTGTCGCTCCAGTGAACTCGACTACCTCCTTCTTCCACTAGGTCAGGCATCCTTATTCCAGCAGGCCAGTCTTCCTTCTCACTCAAAAAGGTTAGATTACCTTGTCGTTCCAGGAGGCAAGAATAATTTGTTGTTCCAGTAGGCTAGGCATCCCTGTCGCTCCAGTTGAGCAGATTACCTTACTGTTGCAGTAGGCTGGGTACCTCGTTGTTCCAGCACTCCAGGATACTTGTCGTTTTTCCATCACGCAACAAGAAAGACTAAAAGAGTCGTCCCCAAGTCTCAAGCTCCATATTATTCCCAAATTACATTCTAGTTTGTTGTGTTTGATATTCAAGACATCTTATTCAGTTCGTAATTATTAGATTATGTCTCTCAGTGAATATATACTGAGAGCTCTGAATACGTCAGAGTATATACATTGCAATGTATGAATCACACAACGAACATTAATCAAGGTGTGTAAATATGTCAGCGCAAATATATCGAGAGGTTTAAATCTCTCAGTGTGTATATATACACTGAAAGGTGCGCACCACACAGTATAAAAACACCCAAACACGCCTCTCAGTGTTTAGTATATTCAGAGGCGTGTCTGGGTGTTTTATACCGAGCGGTGTGCACTTCCAGGGTGTATACTCAGAGAAGGTATATCTCTCAGTCTGTATACACAGAGAAGGTATATCTCTCAGTATGTATACACAGAGAGGGTATATCTCAGTCTGTATACACAGAGAGGGTATATCTCAGTCTGTATACACAGAGGGTATATCTCCCAGTCTGTATAAAGAGAGGGTATATCTCTTAGTGAGAGCTAACTCTAATTCTTTATATAAGGAATAAAGAATTATTGACGTTTAAAGGGGAATTACGGCCTTATTTACCAACATTAATCGGGTTGTAATTGCTATCTCTGACGTTATGGGTTACGCCTCTTTTACATTCAAAGTCAATGAATTGTCTTTTATTTTTATTAACCATGTTAATGGAGAAGTTAATGTGTATATTGGAGAGAGAGAGAGAGAGGAGAGAGAGAGAGAGAGAAGAGAGAGAGGTGAGTGGAGAGAGAGAGTGAGAGAGAGAGTGAGGAGTGAGAGAGAGTGAGAGAGAGAGAGAGGAGAGTGAGAGGAGAGGAGAGAGAGAGAGAGAGAGAGAGAGAGAGAGAGAGAGAGAGAGAGAGAGAGAGGGAGAGAGAGAGAGAGGGAGAGGGAGAAGAAGAACCACGTTGTAAGTTAAGCAAATAAACCTGCCAGGATACTTACAGTAATTAGACGTATCTGGACAGTAGAGGTTGCAATATTCTGTACGAGGCACAGGTACGAGGCACAGGTACGAGGCACAGGTACGAGGCAGGTAGAGGCACAGGTACGAGGCACAGGTACGAGGCACAAGTAGAGGCACAGGTACGAGGCACAAGTACGAGGCACAAGTACGAGGCACAAGTACGAGGTACAAGACAGGCCAAGTACGAGGCACAAGTACGAGGCACAATGAGGCACAAGTACGAGGTACAAGTACGAGGCACAAGTACGAGGCACAAGTACGAGGCACAAGTACGAGGCACAAGTACGAGGAACAAGTACGAGGCACAAGTACGAGGCACAAGTACGAGGCACAAGTACGAGGCACAAGTACGAGGTACAAGTACGAGGCACAAGTACGAGGCACAGGTACGAGGCACAAGTACGAGGCACAGGTACGAGGCACAAGTACGAGGTACAAGTACGAGGCACAGGTACGAGGCACAAGTACGAGGCACAAGTACGAGGCACAGGTACGAGGCACAGGTACGAGGCACAGGTACGAGGCACAGGTACGAGGCACAAGTACGCTCACACCTTGAGTATGCTCCACTTCCTTGGATTGCCTGACCCACGTTTCATCTGCGACTTAACGAAGGAATAAGAAAATAAGGACATAAGAAAGAAGGAACACTGCAGCAGGCCTACTGGCCCATGCGAGGCAGGTCCAATTCACTCACCGGCTTAAGCCAATGCATTAAGGTAGTCAGGTCAGGTCCCATTCCCTAAGGGAGGAGCACGGCAACTGACCTAGTAGCACAAGCTGGTCAGGTCCAACTCACACCCACCCACACTCACTCATGTATTAATTCTAACCTATTTTTAAAACTACACTCATCTCTCGCCTGGACCCAGCCTGGGTAGGTCTGTCATTTCAGCAGAGCCTTCAACACCGGAGGGATGTGGGTGGCCTTACTGTTATGTACAAGGCTTCCATACTTGTCTCCACTCCGAGGACGTCTTTGATGAATACCTTTGATGAGTTCCGAAAGCTTTTCTTCTAGAGACCGGCCATGGGTCAGGTTTGTCTGGTGGTTGCCTGGTCACCTAGGCTGTTGCTGCTGGTGACAAGGTGACCCACATATCCATCACAGCCTGGTTGATCTGGCACCTAATGAAGATACTTTTCCAGTTTCCTCTTGAAGACTTCTCCACTAATTCCAGCAGTGTTTCTGATATCTTCTTAAGGGGGTTTCCAATAATTTAAGTTCTTTATTGGCTCTGTGCGAACAGTAAATGATCTCTGTATTTGTTCCAGCTCTGATATTTCTCCTGCACTGAACGGGGCCGTCAACACTGAGGAATATTCCAAATGAGGGAGCACAACCAATTTGAAAAGTGTCACCTGGCATTATTTTCTTTGTTTTGAAGGTTCTCGTTATCCACCCATCATTCTCCTGGCTGTCGTGACATTTGTCTTACTGTGTTCTTTGTAAGAAAAGTCAGCTGATATAATTATTCCCAAGTCTTTCACGTGTTCCTTTCGTTCTATTTGACTTCTCTTGAGTTCTGTACACAGTGTTCCTTTCGAGTTCTTCATTCTTTCCATACCTCAGCAGCTGGAACTTATCACCATTGAACGTCATGTTGTTCTTCACTGCTACTGGAAAACACTGCTTATATCTTCCTGTAATTTCCAGTGTCTTTCACGGAAGTGACTTTCATGCTTA
The DNA here is from genome assembly GCA_009830355.1 of Cherax destructor. Taxonomy (NCBI): domain Eukaryota; kingdom Metazoa; phylum Arthropoda; class Malacostraca; order Decapoda; family Parastacidae; genus Cherax; species Cherax destructor. The sequence continues at coordinate 138,245 of WNWK01002821.1, forward strand.
TTTTAGTGTCATCTGCAAATGATGATACAAAACTGTGATGGGTGTATTTATCTATGTTTGCTATGAGGATAAGAAACAGCAGAGGTACCATGACAGTGCCTTGGGGAACTGAGCTTTTTACCTTGCTGATGCTGAAAATGGGCTTCTACACAACAAGACGGGCAGCAAGTGACAGCTTTACTCTGACTGTAACCTTCTCTGGAGTATCACTTCATTTGAGATCATTTATTCATAGGATGACTCGTGTCTGGAACATGTTAGTAGAAGATAATGACATCAACGAGCCACCAGATGGCTCTAACTTCATCCTCTTCCCTATTTTTGTGTTTCATAACAACAAAAAGACTTTCAAACGAGCTGATGTAAGTAACAGCTCTTAGCTTGTTAATGACGTAAGGAACCTTAAACCTAAAATTGTTATACCCCGAGTTAAAGAGAGAGAGATAGATAGATAGATAGATAGATAGATAGAGAGAGAGAGAGAGAGAGAGAGAGAGAGAGAGAGAGAGAGAGAGAGAGAGAGAGAGAGAGAGAGAGAGAGAAAGAGAGAGAGAAGAGAGAGAGAGAGAGAGAGAGAGAGAGAGAGAGAGAGAGAGAGAGAGAGAGAGAGAGAGAGAGAGAGAGAGAGAGAGAGAGAGAGAGAGAGAGAGAGAGAGAGAGAGAGAGAGAGAGAGAGAGAGAGAGAGAGAGAGAGAGAGAGCTGCGAATCTTCTATAAATCCTGATTATTGATAAAAATAAACACAATATTGCGAATGGAACAATTTACAACTAATCCACAATACTGTTACTGGAACAATTTACAATTAACTCACAACTGGATTAGACGTGAGTTGTTTCATCTACGGTACTGTGTTAGTTAACGGTTCAAAAACTTGTCTAGTGTCGATAAACTTAAATAGAATCTTATATTTATTAGATTCCTAAAAACTTAACTACCTCTAATAACTTATGTAATGTCCTTAGTAAATAAACTAGCGTCCAAAAAATTTAATAAGATTTCCATTCAACATAACCAGCGTGATGAGAATAAAACTATAACGATAGTTAGAGAAAAGTGATGAGTGTGTTAGGCCTCGCCCACACTAGGGCCAGTGACCGGATGTTGTGACGTACCCTAGTAAGTCCTCCACAGTGCCCGAATATAGTCAGTCAGAGGACCCTCTATATTAGGTCCGGCAAGCAAGCACAGTGGAGCTGTGCTGCTGGAAGTCCAGGTGTGTGTACATCTAACTCTCCTCTGTGCTGATGGATGTCCAGGTGTGTGTACATCTAACTCTCCACTGTGCTGCTGGATGTCCAGGTGTGTGTACATCTAACTCTCCTCTGTGCTGCTGGATGTCCTGGTGTGTGTACATCTAACTCTCCTCTGTGCTGCTGGATGTCCTGGTGTGTGTACATCTAACTCTCCTCTGTGCTGCTGGATGTCCTGGTGTGTGTACATCTAACTCTCCTCTGTGCTGCTGGATGTCCAGGTGTGTGTACATCTAACTCTCCTCTGTGCTGCTGGATGTCCTGGTGTGTGTACATCTAACTCTCCTCTGTGCTGCTGGATGTCCAGGTGTGTGTACATCTAACTCTCCACTGTGCTGCTGGATGTCCTGGTGTGTGTACATCAAACTCTCCTCTGTGCTGCTGGATGTCCAGGTGTGTGTACATCTAACTCTCCACTGTGCTGCTGGATGTCCAGGTGTGTGTACATCTAACTCCTCTGTGCTGCTGGATGTCCAGGTGTGTGTACATCTAACTCTCCTCTGTGCTGCTGGATGTCCAGGTGTGTGTACATCTAACTCTCCACTGTGCTGCTGGATGTCCAGGTGTGTGTACATCTAACTCTCCTCTGTGCTGCTGGATGTCCTGGTGTGTGTACATCTAACTCTCCTCTGTGCTGCTGGATGTCCTGGTGTGTGTACATCTAACTCTCCTCTGTGCTGCTGGATGTCCTGGTGTGTACATCTAACTCTCATCTGTGCTGCTGGATGTCCTGGTGTGTGTACATCTAACTCTCCTCTGTGCTGCTGGATGTCCAGGTGTGTGTACATCTAACTCTCCTCTGTGCTGCTGGATGACCAGGTGTGTGTACATCTAACTCTCCTCTGTGCTGCTGGATGTCCAGGTGTGTGTACATCTAACTCTCCTCTGTGCTGCTGGATGTCCAGGTGTGTGTACATCTAACTCTCCTCTGTGCTGCTGGATGTCCAGGTGTGTGTACATCTAACTCTCCTCTGTGCTGCTGGATGTCCAGGTGTGTGTACATCTAACTCTCCTCTGTGCTGCTGGATGTCCTGGTGTGTGTACATCTAACTCTCCTCTGTGCTGCTGGATGTCCTGGTGTGTGTACATCTAACTCTCCTCTGTGCTGCTGGATGTCCAGGTGTGTGTACATCTAACTCTCCTCTGTGCTGCTGGATGTCCAGGTGTGTGTACATCTAACTCTCCTCTGTGCTGCTGGATGTCCTGGTGTGTGTACATCTAACTCTCCTCTGTGCTGCTGGATGTCCTGGTGTGTGTACATCTAACTCTCCTCTGTGCTGCTGGATGTCCTGGTGTGTGTACATCTAACTCTCCTCCTCAGCATCAGAGGTAACTTCCTCTGAGCTTTTTGGGGAACAATTGTCTTCATATTTCTTGTTCTCGGGAACATTAGTGGAGTGTACCTGGAGAGGGTTCCGGGGGTCAACGCCCCCGCGGCCCGGTCTGTAACCAGGCCTTATGGTGGATCAGGGCCTGATCAACCAGGCTGTTACTGATGGTCGCATGCAACTCGACGTACGAACCACAGCCCGGCAGGTCAGGTACTGACTTTAGGTGCCTGTCCAGTGCCTGCTTGAAGACAGCCAGGGGTCTATTGGTAATCCCTCTTATGTATGCTGGGAGGCAGTTGAACAGTCTTGGGCTCCTGACACTTATTGTGTTGTCTCTCAACGTGCTAGTGGCACCCCTGCTTTTCATTGGGGAAATGTTGCACCCTCTGCCGAGTCTTTTGCTTTTATAGGGAGTGATTTTCGTGTGCAAGTTTGGTACTAATCCCTCTAGGATTTTCCAAGTGTATATAATAATGCATCATGCGGATAACTTTAAGGAGATGAATCCAACTTATCCTCAGATCACCTTCATTGACTCCCAGTCCCTATTCTATTATTTTACTGTTTTCCTGAGGATATAACGATCGTTGAAGACAAATGTTAGGTGCTGAGGAAAGCTGATAACTATCCAAGGTAGTGTCAGCGTCTGTCTGTGCCCGGGCATGGGCAGCAGAACACCCAGACCTAACTGGGTATGTTTGCTCCCTTTGTCTTTAGAGAAACGTCCCATTGTAAGGTTTTACCCAGATTATGAAATCAACTTTCCAGGATAAAGAGAAATTGCTGGAGAGAACCTGAGGAAATATGATAACAACATAGAAAATTATCGAAGAAATTCATAGGGCAGAATGGAACCGGCTGTTTAAAAAGAGAGAAACAGGTACTCGGGGACACGACTGCAAGTAAAAACACAGATGTGTCTCAGGGATGTTAGGAAGTATTTATTCAGTTTCAGAGTGGTCGGAAGTGGAATGATCTCAATGAAGAAGTACGGAGTCAGGATCCATACATATTTGCAGGAGCAGGTACAATAAGATTAATTAGGGTAGGTGGGAGTGAATCTTACGAGGGCAAGTTGAGGGTCAGGAACTAGGAATAGAACCCAGCATTGATATATAGGTAAATAAACACATACACACACACCAAGTGCAAAGTTATGAAGATTAGGGAAGGGCAAAGAAGACCGCAGACGGAGTACAGTCTAGGGGGCCAGAGACTACAAACCTCACTCAAGGAAAAAGATCTTGGGGTGAGTATAACACCAGGCACATCTCCTGAGGCGCACATCAACCAAATAACTGCTGCAGCATACGGGCGTCTAGCAAACCTAAGAACAGCATTTTGACATCTTAATAAGGAATCGTTCAGGACCCTGTACACTGTGTACGTTAGGCCCATACTGGAGTATGCAGCACCAGTTTGGAACCCACACCTAACCAAGCACATAAAGAAACTAGAGAAAGTGCAAAGGTTTGCAAGATGACTAGTCCCGGAGCTAAGGGGTATGTCCTACGAGGAGAGATTAAGGGAAATCGACCTGACGACACTGGAGGACAGGAGAGATAGGGACAACATGATAACGACATACAAAATTCTGAGAGGAATTGACAAGGTGGACAGAGACAGAATGTTCCAGAGATGGGACACAGCAACAAGGGGACACAGTTGGAAGTTGAAGACTCAGATGAGTCACAGGGATGTTAGGAAGTATTTCTTCAGTCACAGAGTGGTCGGGAAGTGGAATAGCTTGGGAAATGATGAAGTGGAGGCAGGATCCATTCATAGCTTCAAGAAGAGGTATGATAAGGCTCATTGCGAAGGGAGAGTGACCCAGTAGCGGCCAGTGAAGAGGCGGGGCAAGGAGCTATGACTCGACCCCTGCAACCACAACTAGGTGAGTACACACATACACATACACACACACACACACACACACACACACAAACACACACAAACACACACACACACAACACACACACACACTTTTTTAAGACGAGGTATGATAAAGCTCATGGAGCAGGGAGAGCAGAGACCCAGTAGCGGACAGCGAAGAGGCGGGGCCAGGAGCTGAGTATCGACCCCTGCAACCACAATTAGGTGAGTACAATTAGGTGAGTACACACACACACACACATCCAACTAGCCTAGGACAAAATGGTAACTAACTAACACACACACACACACACACACACACACACACACACACACACACAGGGCAGGGCGAGACGTATGGGCAAGTCTCCTTACACCCGTTGCCTCTGTTCATCTAGCAGTAAATAGGTACCTGGGTGTTAGTCGACTGTTGTGGGTTGCATCCTGGGGGATGGTCAATGCTACAATGTCTGAGAGACTCGAACTCCCTCAAATGACCTAATTGTTCTCACTCAGTGAGTGAGAACCAGTGAAGTAAAACTGAGGAATCAGTGAAAACCTACTAGGTGAGTACACACACACAAACACACACATGCACACGCACACACACACACACACACACACACACACACACACACACACACACACAAAGTAACAGAAGTAAGGCAAGAGAGAGAAGGGTGGGTTGATTGCATTTTCCAGGACTGCAGGAAGGCCTTCGACACAGTTCCTCACATGAGATTAGTAAAGAAGTTGGAAGAACAAGCATGTATAACAGGAAGGGCACTGGAATGGATCAGGGAATACCTCACAGGGAGGCAACAACGGGTCATGGTGCGTGATGAGGTATCACAGTGGGCGCCTGTGACGAACGGTGTACCGCAGGGGTCAGTCCTAGGACCAGTGTTATTCTTGGTATATGTAAATGACATGACAGACGGGATAGACTCAGAAGTGTCTCTGTTCGCAGATGATGTGAAATTAATGAGGAGAATCACATCGGAAGAGGACCAAGCAGGACTTCAAACAGACCTGGACAAGCTTGACATCTGGTCTAGCAACTGGCTTCTCGAATTCAATCCCACCAAATGCAAAGTCATGAAGATCGGAGAAGGGCAAAGAAGAACGCTGACTGAGTACAGGCTAGGCGGACAAAGGCTACAAACCTCGGCAAAGGAGAAAGACCTTGGGGTGAGTATAACGCCAAGCACGTCTCCGGAGGCACACATCAACCAGATAACTGCGGCAGCATATGGGCGACTGGCAAACCTAAGATTAGCGTTCCGTTACCTTAACAAGGAATCGTTCAAGACACTGTACACCGTGTACGTCAGGCCCATACTAGAGTATGCAGCACCAGTTTGGAACCCACACCTGGTCAAGCACCTCAAGAAATTAGAGAAAGTGCAAAGGTTTGCGACAAGGCTAGTTCCACAACTCAGGGGACTGTCCTATGAAGAAAGGTTGAGGGAAATAGGACTAACAACACTGGAAGACAGAAGGGTTAGAGGAGACATGATAACGACATACAAAATACTGCGGGGAATCGACAAGGTAGATAGTGACAGGATGTTCCAGAGAGGGAACATAGAAACAAGGGGACACAACTGGAAGCTGAAGACTCAGATGAGTCAAAGGGATGTTAGGAAGCATTTCTTCCGCCATAGAGTAGTTCGGAAGTGGAATAGTCTAGCGAACGATATAGTGGAGGCGGGAACCATACATAGTTTTAAGACAAGGTATGATAAAGCTCATGGAGCAGGGAGAGCAGAGACCCAGTAGCGGACAGCGAAGAGGCAGGGCCAGGAGCTGAGTCTCGACCAATGCAACCACAATTAGGTGAGTACAGTTAGGTGAGTACACACGCATACACAACAGGCCTAGTGTCTAATCGACATGTGCCTAGGACAAAATGGTAACTAACCTGACAACCAGCACGGATTCATGGAAGGCAAATCCTGTGTCACAAACCTTCTGGAGTTCTATGACAAAGTAACAGAAGTAAGACACGAGAGAGAGGGGTGGATTGATTGCATTTTCTTGGACTGCAAGAAGGCCTTCGACACAGTTCCTCACAAGAGATTAGTGCAGAAGCTAGAGGATCAGGCGTGTATAACAGGAAGGGCACTGCAATGGATCAGAGAATACCTGACAGGGAGGCAACAACGGGTCATGGTACGTGATGAGGCATCACAGTGGGTGCCTGTGACGATCGGGGTCCCACAGGGGTCAGTCCGAGGACCAGTGCTATTTTTGGTATATGTGAATGGCTTGACGGAAGGGATAGACTCAGAAGTGTCCCTGTTCGCAGATGATGTGAAGTTAATGAGGAGAATTAAATCAGATGAGGATCAGGCAGGACCTCAAAGAGACCTGGACAGGCTGGACACCTGGTCCAGCAACTTGCTCCTCGAATTTAACCCCGTCAAATACAAAGTCATGAAGATCGGGGAAGGGCAAAGAAGACCGCAGACAGAGTATGGGCTAGGTGGCGAAAGACTGCAAACCTCGCTCAAGGAGAAAGATCTTGGGGTGAGTATAACACCGAGCACGTCTCCGGAAGCACATATCAACCAGATAACTGCTGCAGCATATGGGCGCCTGGCAAACATGAGAATAGCGTTCCGATACCTTAGTAAGGAATCGTTCAAGACACAGTACACCGTGTACGTCAGGCCCATACTAGAGTATGCAGCACCAGTTTGGAACCCACACCTGGTCAAGCACGTCAGGAAATTAGAGAAAGTGCAAATGTTTGCGACAAGGTTAGTTCCAGAGCTAAGGAGAATGTCCTACGAAGAAAGGTTAAGGAAAATCGGCCTGACAACAGGATGTTCCAGAGAGGGGACACAGAAACAAGGGGTCACAATTGGAAGTTGAAGACTCAGATGAGTTAAAGGGATGTTAGGAAGTATTTCTTCAACCAAAGAGTAGTCTGGAAGTGGAATAGTCTAGCTAGTGATGTAGTGGAGGCAGGAACCATACATAGCTTTAAGACGAGGTATGATTAAGCTCATGGAGCAGGGAAAGAGAGGACCCATAGCGATCAGTGAAGAGGTGGGGCCAGGAGCTGAGTCTCGACCCCTGCAATCACAATTAGGTGAGTACAATTAGGTGAGTACAGACACACACACACACACACACACACACACACACACACACACACTCACACTCACACACGCACACACACACACACACGCACACACACACACCCACACACACACACACACACCCACACAGAGACACTCACACAGACACACACACACCCACACACCCACACCCACACAGAGACACTCACACAGACACACACACACACACTAGCTGTGACTCAAACCCTAAAACCACAATTAGGTTAGTACACCCACAAATACACACACACACACACACACAAAAGCTGGAGGAACAGGTAGGAATAACAGGGAAGGCTCTGCAATGGATCAGGGAATACCTGTCCGGAAGACAACAGCGAGTCATGGTACGTGACGAGGTGTCAGAGTGGGCGCCTGTGACGAGCGGGGTTCCACAGGGGTCAGTCCTAGTAAATGTGAATGTCATGTCCCTGTTTGCAGATGATGTGAAGCTAATGAGAAGAATTCATTTGGATGAGGATCTGGCAGGACTACAAAAGGATCTGGACAGGCTGCAAGCTTGATTCACCAACTGGTTCGTGGAGTTTAACCCCACGACGTGCAAAGTCATGAAGATCGGTGAATGGGAAGGAAGACTGAAAACCTCAGCCAAGGAAAAGGATCTTCGTGTGAGTATAATACAGGCACATCTCCTGAGGTGCACATCAACCAAATAACTGCTGCAGAACATGAGCACCTGGCAAACCTAAGAATATAGCATTCCAATACCTCATTAAGGAATCGTTCAAGACTCTGTACACCGTGTACGTCAGGCCCATATTGGAATATACAGAAAAATTCTGGAATCCACACCTGGTCAAGCACGTCAAGATGTTAGAGAAAGTGAAAAGGTTTGCAACAAGACTAGTCCCGGAGCTAAGGGGCATATCGTATGACAAGAGGTTAAGGGAAATCAACATGACGACACTGGAGGGCAGGTGGGATAGAGAGGACATGATAACATATAAAATTCTGAGAAGAACTGAGAAGGTGGACAAAGACAGGATGTTCCAGAGATGGGACACAGCAACAAGAAGAAGGGGTCATAATTTTAAGTCGAAGACTCAGATGAGTCACAGGGATGTTAGGAATACTTCTTCAGTCATAGAGTTGTCAGAAAGTGGAACAGTCTGGAAAGTGATGCAGTGGTGGCAGGAACTATACATTGCTTTAAGAGAGGTATGATATGGCTCATAGAGCAGGGAGAAAGTAGTAGCGACCAGTGAAGAAGAGGGGCCAGGAGCTGTGAATCGACCCCTGCAACCACAATTAGGTTAATTAGATGAGTACACACACACACATCTAGAAAGGAACGAGTTCATACATGAAAACCAGAACAGCTTCATGGAAGGGAATTCATGTGACAAGCCTACTGGAGGTCTACGACAAAATAACAAAAGACAGGAGAGAGAGAGAAAGAGAGAGAGAGAGAGAGAGAGAGAGAGAGAGAGAGAGAGAGAGAGAGAGAGAGAGAGAGAGAGAGAGAGAGAGAGAGAGAGAGAGAGAGAGAGAGAGAGAGAGAGAAAGAGAGAGAGAGAGAGACAAACAGACAGACAGAAATGGGTAGACTGCATTTTCCTGAACTGTAAGTAGACTTCCTACACAGGACCACACAAGAGACTGGTTTAAGTCCATAATCTCTTTTAAGTTTTATTATTCCTTTTTTTGGTTTATCTTTTAAAACGAATATACTGGTTATAAGGGGACACTATTCTTTTATTCGCAGGTACACGTCTCTGTTTTCACCCAAGAGATGTTTGTCTGTTAGTCATCATTATAGATTCATTTACGTTTGATCTAATTTCTCTGTTAGGAATATATGTGCATTGAGTGGCTTGTACAATGTTCTGAAAACTGCCATAATGGTAACCATCACCCCCAACTCTCAGATCTCAATATTGATAATCCCTAGCCTGTACTCCGTCTGCGGTCTTCTTTGTACTAGTCCAACTTCATGATTTTGGACTTGATGGGGTTAAACTCCAGGAGCCATTTGTCGGACCAGACTTGCAGCTTGTATAAATACGCTTGTAGACTTACCTGATCGCCTGCTTGTATTCTCCTCGTAAGTTTCACATTGTCTGCGGACAGGGGCACAGCATCGGACCTAGGACTGACCCTTGTGGAACCCCACTCGACACATGCGCCCACTCTGACACCTCGTCATGTAACAACACACGTTGTTGTTTCCTGATTTATTGGAATGCTTTCCCTGTTATTCCTGTCTGCTCCTCTAGCTTTTAAGGGGATAAGGTTGTGAGAGAATCAAAGCCCAACCCAAAGTTTATTTTCAATTACATTGGAACCCGATTAGGGAAAAAATACATCCACTGAAATATAACTCAGGTCAACCCACAGATAATGACAAAGAAATGTGTACTATTTTTTATACTTATTTCCTTCTAGTTTTTACTCAATAGCACATATGAAATCCTATAAGCCATTAGTTTTACAGGTCAGGAAGAAAATGAATCATGGGTGACCAAAATCATTGGTGACATGGTTCTTAAACATACAGACTGGCACTTATGAGCTGTGTTTTCAAGGGTTGTAAAAGAGTGTAAAGAGGAACTTTCTAAACCATTATCAAGTCTCTCCAACAAATTACTACAAACGGGTATCGTACTAGCTAAGCGAGAATGGCATATGTCACACCCAACATAAGATAAACAATTTTAATAACAAGTAGAACTAGTGTAGAATATAAAACATCTTTTCATTTCCATTTGCCTTATCGAATACTCTTTGAGAGGTCTAATAGGGCTGTTGAACCTTCACACCAGCTGCCGACAGTAAAGCGTCGGTCCGGAGTGTTGAACCTTCACACCAGCTGCCTACAGTAACGCGTTGGTCTGGAGTTTTACGACTCTCTAACCGCGAATTCAATCCCCGCCCGTGGAACTTTTTTTTAATATAGTGGATTCAACACTATCTGGTAAACAATTTAGTTTTCGGTCTGCACTTTCCTGTATATCACATTTGTTAAGTTATTATGAAAGAGCTGTGGAAATTGTTGGGAACGAAACAGATGGGCAGAGTGTATTTACCTAGACTTGAAGAAAGCTTTGGATAGATTACCCCATTAAAGGGTAATTTAGAAACAGTAAATAAAAGGATTAATTAAAAGTATATATATATATATATATATATATATATATATTTTTTTTTTTTTTTATTAACACATCGGCCGATTCCCACCAAGGCAGGGTGGCCCGAAAAAGAAAAACTTTCATCATCATTCACTCCATCACTGTCTTGCCAGAAGGGTGCTTTACACTACAGTTATAAAACTGCAACATTAACACCCCTCCTTCAGAGTGCCGGCACTGTACTTCCCATCTCCAGAACTCAAGTCCGGCCTGCCGGTTTCCCTGAATCCCTTCATAAATGTTACTTTGCTCACACTCCAACAGCACGTCAAGTATTAAAAACCATATGCCTCCATTCACTCCTATCAAATACGCTCACACATGCTTGCTGGAAGTCCAAGCCCTCGCACACAAAACTTCCTTTACCCCTCCCTCCAACCTTTCCTAGGCCGACCCCTACCCCGCCTTCCCTCCACTACAGATTTATACACTCTCGAAGTCACTCTGTCTCGTTCCATTCTCTCTACATGTCCAAACCACCTCAACAACCCCTCCTCAGCTCTCTGGACAATCGTTTTGGTAATCCCGCACCTCCTCCTAATTTCCAAACTCCGAATTCTCTGCATTATATTCACACCACACATTGACCTCAGACATGACATCTCCACTGCCTCCAGCCTTCTCCTCGTTGCAACATTCATCACCCATGCTTCACACCCATATAAGAGCGTTGGTATAACTATACTCTCATACATTCCCTCTTTACTTCCATGGACAAGGTTCTTTGTCTCCACAGACTCCGAAGTGCTCCACTCACCCTTTTCCCCTCATCAATTCTATGATTCACCTCATCCTTCATAGACCCATCCGCCGACATGTCCACTCCCAAATATCTGAATACATTCACCTCCTCCATACTCTCTCCCTCCAATCTGATATCCAATCTTTCGTCACCTATTCTTTTTGTTATCCTCATCACCTTACTCTTTCCTATATTCACTTTCAATTTTCTTCTTTTACACACCCTACCAAATTCATCCACCAACCTCTGCAGCTTCTCTTCAGAATCTCCCAAAAGCACAGTGTCATCAGCAAAAACAACTGTGACAACTCCCACTTTGTATTTGCTTCTTTATCTTTTAGCCCAACACCTCCTGCCAAGACCCTCGCATTCACTTCTCTTACAACCCCATCTATAAATATATTGAACAACCACGGTGACATCACACATCCTTGTCTAAGGCCCACTTTTACTGGGAAATAGTCCCTTCCCTCCTACACACTCTAACCTGAGCCTCACTATCCTCATAAAAACTCTTCACTGCTTTCAGTAACCTTCCTCCTATTCCATACACCTGCAACATCTGCCACATTGCCCCCTATCTACCCTATCATACGCCTTTTCCAAATCCATAAATGCCACAAAAACATCTTTACCCTTATCCAAATACTGTTCACCTATATGTTTCACTGTAAACACTTGGTCTACACACCCCCTACCTTTCCTAAAGCCCCTTGTTCATCTGCTATCCTGCTTTCTGTTTTACTCTTAATTCTTTCAATAATAACTCTACCATACACTTTACCAGGTACACTCAACAGACTTATTCCCCTATAATTTTTGCACTCTCTTTTGTCCCCTTTGCCTTTATACAAAGGAACAATACACGCTCTCTGCCAATCCCTAGGTACCTTACCCTCTTCCATACATTTATTAAATAATAGCACCAACCACTCCAAAATTATATCCCCACCTGCTTTTAACATTTCTATCTTTATCCCATCAATCCCAGCTGCCTTACCCCTTTCATTCTACCCACTGCCTCACGAACTTCCCTACACCCACAACTGGCTCTTCCACACTCCTACAAGATGTTATTCCTCCTTGCCCTACACACGAAATCACAGCTTCCCTGTCTTCATCAACATTTAACAACTCCTCAAAATATTCTCTCCATCTTCCCGATACCTCTAACTCTCCATTTAATAACTCTCCTCTCCTATTTTTAACTGTCAAATCCATTTGTTCTCTAGGCTTCCTCAACTTATTAATCTCATTCCAAAACTTTTTCTTATTTTCAACAAAATTTGCTGATAACATCTCACCCACTCTCTCATCTGCTCTCTTTTACATTGCTTCACCACTCTTTTAACCTCTCTTTTCTCTCCATATACTCTTCCCTCCTTGCATCACTTCTACTTTATAAAAACCTCTCATATGCTAACTTTTTCTCCCTTACTACTCTCTTAACATCATCATTCCACCAATCGCTCCTCTTCCCTCCGCACCCACTCGCCTGTAACCACAAACTTCTGCTGAACACTCTAACACTACATTTTTAAATCTACCCCATACATTTTCGACCCCATTGCCTACACTCTCACTAGCCCATCTATCCTCCAATAGTTGTTTATATCTTACCCTAACTGCTTCCTCTTTTAGTTTATAAACCTTCACCTCTCTTTTACTTACTGATTATATTTTCCTTGTATCCCATCTACCTTTTACTCCCACTGTAGCTATAACTAAAAAGTGATCTGATATATCTGTAGCCCTCTATAAACATGTACATCCTGAAGTCTACTCAACAGTCTTTTATCTACCAATACATAGTCCAACAAACTACTGTCATTACGCCCTACATCATATCTTGTATACTTATTTATCCTCTTTTTCTTAAAATATGTATTACCTATAACTAAACCCCTTTCTATACAAAGTTCAATCAAAGGGCTCCCATTATAATTTACACCTGGCACCCCAAACTTACCTACTACACCCTCTCTGCATGTTTCTCCCACTTTAGCATTTAGGTCCCCTACCACAATTACTCTCTCATTTGGTTCAAAAGTTCCTATACATTCGCTTAACATCTCCCAAAATCTCTCTCTCTCCTCTACACTCCTCTCTTCTCCAGGTGCATACACGTTTATTATGACCCACTTTTCGCATCCGACCCTTATTTTAATCCACATAATCCTTGAATTTACACATTTATATTCCCTCTTTTCCTTCCATAACTGATCCTTCAACATTATTGCTACCCCTTCCTTAGCTCTAACTTTCTCAGATACTCCTGACTTAATCCCATTTATTTCTCCCCACTGAAACTCGCCTACCCCTTCAGCTTTGTTTCGCTTAGGGCCAGGACATCCAACTTCTTTTCATTCATAACATCGGCAATCATCTCTTTCTTATCATCCGCACTACATCCACGCACATTCAGACAACCCAATTTTATAAAGTTTTTCTTCTTCTCGTTTTTAGTAGATTTGTACAGGAGAAGGGGTTACTAGCCCATTGCTCCCGGCATCTTAGTCGCCTCATACGACACGCATGGCTTACGGAGGAAAGATTCTTTTCCACTTCCCCATGGACAATAGAGAAAATAAAAAGAACAAGAGCTATTAAGAAAAAGAAGAAAAACCTAGATGTGTGTATGTATATATATGCATGTGTATGCCAGTGTAGTGTGACCTAAAGTGTAAGTAGAAGTAGCTAGATATACCTGTTATCCAGCGTGTTTATGAGACAGAAAAAGACACCAGCAATCCTACCATCATGTAAAACAGTTTCAGGTTTCTGTTTCACAGTCACCTGGCAGGACGGTAGTACCTCCCTGGGTGGTTGCTGTCTACCAACCTACTACCTATATATATATATATATATATATATATATATATATATATATATATATATATATATATATATATATATATATATATATATATGCAAGACAACCACTATGAAAAATAGAGGAATTCCAAGCGCTTATGATTTAAAATACCCAAGAAACGTAATTGATAAATCTTTTAAAATAGCTAGAAATACTTTTTATAATCCAAAAAGGGACAACCAACCCTATTCAACCAAAAATATGTTGGTTCTCCCTTACCATGAAAACTTGGTTGATATTCCTTCCTTTCTTAAGAATTTTAATATCAAAGTGGTATTTAAAAATCTTGATACAGTAAAAAGACTTTTGATAAAAAATTCCCCCCAAAATGCTGACGGATGTGTCTATAAGATTCCCTGTAAAATATGCGATAAAGTTTATTATGGTCAAACTGGTAAAAGTCTTGAACTAAGATTAAAACAACATAAATATAGCATTAGAACTGGACAAGATTCTAATGCTCTATTTATTCATGTGAGAGACTTTAACCATCCAATTGATTTTCAAAATGCTGAGAAGGTTGTATCAAGCAAGTCCATGGTTGAGAGGAATATAATAGAATCATGTTTCATTAAAAGCAGTTTTGAAAATAATATGAATATTTCTTTTGGTTTATATAAATTGGATTCATTTATAATTAATAAAATTTGGGAAGAATTTAATGATAAATTTTACTAATCTTAATTCATGGGAAGAGTTTCAGGTCCTTTCTTATGTTCCTCTTCACAGAGTCGTGCGTTGTTACGCTACTGTGAGGTGTGGTATTTGTTAGTATGATGTGACTGTGAGGTGTAGTCTTGCCCCTTTATAAGCCTGCTTGTCATGTTTCCTTTTACAGTTCCTTGATAATGTGAGTAGTCACGAAAGCGCTTGGAATTCCTCTATTTTTTCATAGTGGTTGTCTTGCATATTTTGATATCACCTGTTTACTGTGATCTTTTTGCATGTCTTGTGTGCTCTCTGTGAATCTGAACAAGATGTCCTCTCTTGAGCTACTCTACCAGCAGCTGAAGGAAGAACTGAGGGTAGCTAAGCTTGAGATACAGCGACTGACTGAGGAAAACAAGAGGATTCGTAGTAATCCTCCTGTTGAGAATCCTCAAGCCAGGAAAGGAACCTGGACAGTGGCTAAAACGCATGGGACAAAGTTAAGGCTCAAGGGGACGGGTGGAGAGGTAGAAACAACGAAGACCCAGAAGAATGTTGTGGAAACATCGAACCCATTCTCCGTGCTACCCGATGATTGTGAGTCGACTTCTGGGAGCGTCACGACGAACGACACCAAGGAAGGTAAAAACATTGTTGTTGTTGGGGACAGTCAGGTTAGGTACATGGATAGGGCTTTCTGTTTGATTGATAGGAGTAGGAGACAGAGGGTTTGCTTTCCTGGGGCTGGGATGGAGGATATTGTTAGCCGTCTGGACGACATCATGAGAGGTAATGGGAGCAATCCTATTATCTGTCTCAGTGCTGGAGGCAACGATGTTGGCAGACGTAAGAGTGAGGACCTGACTAGCAGGTTTAGGTCAGCAATAGACATAACTTAGGAAGAAGGGTGGGAACCCTGTCATATGTGGTATTTTGCCAAGGAGAGGAGTTGGGAAAAGAATGGCTGTCCAGGGCAATTGGTGTCAATTGCTGGCTGGACAAATACTGTAAGGAAAATTCAGTAACATTCATTGACAACTGGGACCTCTTCTATGGCAGAAATGACATGTATGCCAGGGATGGGGTTCACTTATCCAGGTCTGGGGTGGGGGCACTGGCAACTGCAGTGGAGGGAGCTGTTAGGGCTTTAAACTAGAAATAGTTAGTGGTATGGGTTTTGGGGGGAAAACAGAGAAGTCCCAGTGTAGTAATATTATAAGTTCTAAGAAAACTAGTAATAGGCAGAATAAGGTGGATAGTGGAAAGCTAGTGACACTAGATGACAAGGACAGTAATAGGTATAGTGGAAAAACAGAGATGAGCAGGAAGGGTAAAGAGAAAGGAGGGTCTTTAAATATATATTATACCAATAGTCGTAGTGCTAGGAATAAGATGGACGAGTTGAGATTAGTTGCAAGTACGGGTAATATTGATGTTTTTGCAATAACTGAGACATGGTTTAATATGAAAAATCGGGACTTGCCTGCCGAATGTCACATTCAGGGTTTTAAATTGTTCCAAGTGACAGAAGTATCGGGAAGGGGGTGGGGTGGCACTCTAAGTCCGTGATCATTTAAATTGTTGCATAAAAACGGGTATAAAGTCTGAATTAACACATACAGAGTCTGTCTGGATAGAATTTTCAGAGGGGTGTGAAAAATTGATTTTAGGCGTGATTTACCGTCCTCCAAACTTAGATAGGGAACAAGGGAGACTACTTTGGGAGGAAATTGTTAAGGCCACAAGGCACGATAACGTAGTAATTCTAGGGGACTTTAACTTTAGTCAGATTGATTGGAATTTCTTGACAGGGAATTTAGAATCTAACGACTTTTTAGAAGTAGTTCAGGATTGCTTTTGAAGCAGTTTGTAACAGAACCTACAAGGGGAAATAACCTACTTGACTTGGTTCTGGCAAGCAAGGAAACCCTTGTTAATAATTTAGAAATTACAGAGGAACTCGGCTCAAGCGACCACAAGTCAATTACCTTTAGCATTGAATGGATGTATGATAGTAGGGATAATTCAGTAACGGTCCCAGATTTTCGTTTAGCAGATTATAATGGACTTAGAGAACACTTATCAACTGTGGACTGGGGTGACGAAGAGAGGTATCAATATGACAGTTGCTAGGGATTCAAAAACTAACCCAAAAAGTTTTTTCCAGGTTTATAGAACAAAAGTTAGGGATAAGATAGGTCCCCTTAAAAATAACTTTGGGCATCTTACTGACAAGGAGAATGATATGTTCTTTATTTTTAATAATTATTTTCTCTCGGTTTTCACACAGGAAGACATTAATAATATCCCAGTAATTAATTTTTACAGAGGCCCAGAAGAAGATAAATTATGTAATATCACAGTCACTAGCGAAATGGTTATGGAACAACTAGACCGACTGAAACAAAATAAATCGCCGGGTCCTGATGAGCTTTTTGCAAGGGCTCTTAAGGAATGCAAAATGTAACTCTGTGAACCAATATCTAACATTTTTAATTTATCTCTTCAAACAGGTGTAGTGTCTGATATGTGGAAGATGGCTAATGTAATTCCTATTTTTAAACCAGGGGACAAGTCACTACCGTCAAATTACCGCCCAATAAGCCTTACCTCAATTGTAGGCAAATTACTAGAGTCAATTATAGCTGATATTATTAGAAGCCATCTAGATAACCATAATTTGATTAATGATACTCAGCATGGATTCACGAGGGGCCGTTCCTGCCTATCTAATTTATTAACCTTCTTCACTAAAGCTTTTGAGGCTGTTGATCATGATAAAGAATTCGATATTGTTTATTTAGACTTTAGTAAGGCTTTTGATAGAGTACCGCCCCAGAGACTGTTAAAGAAAGTGGCAGCTCATGGCATTGGGGGAAAAGTGCTGTCATGGATCGAGTCATGGCTCACCAATAGGAAGCAGAGAGTGTGCATAAATGGGGTTAAATCCGAATGGGGACTTGTAACAAGTGGTGTTCCACAGGGATCAGTCTTAGGCCCATTGTTATTTATAATATATATCAATGACCTTGATGAGGGAATTACTAGTGATATGAGCAAATTCGCCGACGACACGAAGATAGGTAGGATAATTGATTCAAACATAGATGTCATAGAACTTCAGGAAGATTTAGACAAACTTAATTCGTGGTCAGAAAAGTGGCAGATGCAGTTCAATGTAGATAAATGCAAGGTTCTGAAGCTCGGGGTGTCCATAACCCAAGCACTTATAAGTTAAATAACGTAGAACTTAGCCATACAGATTGCGAGAAGGACTTGGGGGTGATGGTAAGCAGCAACCTTAAACCAAGACAGCAATGCCTAAGCGTACGTAATAAGGCAAATAGATTACTGGGATTTATATCAAGAAGTGTTAGCAACAGAAGTCCAGAGGTTATATTACAGCTTTATACATCATTAGTAAGGCCTCACCTAGATTACGCAGCTCAGTTTTGGTCTCCATATTACAGAATGGACATAAATTCGTTAGAAAACATTCAACGTAGAATGACTAAATTAATACATAGCATTAGAAATCTTCCTTACGAAGAAAGATTGAAGACCCTTAAATTACATTCACTTGTAAGACGTAGAATGAGGGAGACATGATCGAGGTATACAAGTGGAAAATGGGTATTAACAAAGGGGATATAAATAAGGTCTTGAGGATATCTCTCCAAGAGAGAACCCGCAATAATGGATTCAAGTTAGATAAGTTTAGATTTAGAAAAGATATAGGAAAGTATTGGTTTGGAAATAGGGTAGTTGATGAGTGGAACAGTCTGCCTAGTAGGGTTATTGAAGCTAGGACCTTGGGTAGTTTCAAATTTAGGTTGGATAAATTCATGAGTGAGAGGGGTTGGATTTGAGTGGGACTCGCACATGAGTGAATGGAATTGTCAAAGCTTATTTCTTGGGTAGCATTGAAAATTGGGTTGAGCAAGTGTTCTGTTAGTGGGACGGATTGTGAAGGACCTGCAGATGACAGACAATTTGGTTGAAAGGAAAATACGAATGTTTGCCTGGGAGGATGTCACTAGTGGGGTGCCACAAGGATCTCTATTTGCCCCAACAATGTTTCTAATTTATATAAATGATTTAATATGGGATTAAAAAAAATGTTGATGAAAAAAATATTATGGAAAATTAATAACGACAATTACTGCAAACATATACAAAATGATCTGGATATATTGAGCACTTTTGAGTGATGGATGAATAAGGGAATTTAATGTAAGCAGATTCCTAGAAATGGGGAAAGTTAAATCAGGCCCCATGAAGAATGTAGATTGTGACAAAATATTAAAAGTAGAATATACAGAGGTACAAGAGATATTATTTAAAAAATCGCCGAGAAATCATATAAATGAAATTGTAAGAAACTTCTATATTAAACTGACAAACATTAAAATAGCTTACAAATATATAGAAGATGAAATTTTAAGAAAGTAGTTTATAACTTACGTTAGGCGAAAACTGGATTATCCAATGGATGTGTGTAGCCAACTGCTGGAAAAAAAATAAGTTAGATAACTTTTAAAGAACAGAATAAAATGGCTGTTGGAGTTCAACAGAGTCAACGATAATGAAAGATTATAAACATTGAAGATGTTTGTTGCTTAAGAGGAAGAAACACAAGACATCATAACCACTTATAAGTTCTTAAAAAATAATTGAATGAGTTTATTAAGTACCTGGAACAAGGTAACAAGAGGACACAGTTGCGAACTGAGGAAAAGGTCAGTAAAAAGGGAGGTAGATTTTAATCTAAAATGGAATTCTTAACCTGTGGAATGTATTACAGGAGGGATTAAAAAATGTATGTGAACAAAGGTATTCAAGACAGGGTATCACCAGCATAATACTGCTGCTCTAGCTACAAATAATTAACACACACACACACACACACACACAGTAGAGACTCTGTGTGTGCCACCAACAATAATCTTCAACACATCCATTGATACTGGGCATCTGCCTTAAGTGTGGATGAGGGCAAATGTAATCCCAATTTTTAAGAAGAAGATAGACACGAGGCATTACTATACAGATCAGTGTCAGACGTATATAGTCAGTATATAGTCAGTATATAGTCAGCAGAGTCACGGAGGAGATTATCAGAAGGAGAGTGGTGGAGCACCTAGAAAGGAACAAGCTTATACACGACAACCAGCACGGTTTCTGGGAAGAAAATATTCTGTCACAAACCTACTGGAGTTTTATGACAAGATAATAGCAGTTGCACAAGAGAGAGAGAGAGAGAGAGAGAGAGAGAGAGAGAGAGAGAGAGAGAGAGAGAGAGAGAGAGAGAGAGAGAGAGAGAGAGGAGAGAGAGGAGAGCGAGGGGGGGTTGGCAGTTGCTGGACAGGCTGCAAACCTGGTTCAACAACTGGCTCCTGAAATTTAACCCTACCAAATGCAAAATCATTAAGATTAGGGAAGGGCAGAGACTACAGGCTAGGTGGTCAAAGACTGCAAACCTCACAAGGAAAAGGTCCTTGGGGTGAGTATAATACCGAGCCCATCTCCTGAGGTGCATATCAACCAGATAACTGGGATAAATGGTTTGAAAACCGACAGGTAGAAGATTGAGACACTTATGCAACATATGAGAATCTTTATTAAGGAAACGTTTCGCCACACAGTGGCTTCATCAGTCCAATACAAAGCAGAGAGGGGTAAGGAGAGGAGGAGTTTGAGGTAATCAGTCCCTCAGCCTGGAGTCGATGTGTTCAGTCCATCACTCTTGTAGAAAGTACAGCATATGGCCGGAGAAGTGGCTTATATACTGTAGTCAGGTGAGTGGAAGCAGGAGGGGAAATAATGAGTCATGAACCTACTGGAGTTTTACGACAAGGTGACAGACGTAAGACAGCAGAGAAAATGATATGGATTGACAGCATGTTTTTGGACTGTAATGGTGATGATGGTGGTGACGGGGTGGTGGTGACAGTGGTACTGTTAGTGATGGTGATGATGGTGATAATGGTGGTGAAGGAGGTGATGATGGTGATAATAGTGGTGAAGGAGGTGATGATGGTTGTGATGATGGTAGGGATGGTAGTGTTTAAGGTGATGATGGTGGTGATATGGATAATGGTGGTGATATGGATAATGGTGATGGTGGTATTGATGGTAGTGGTGATGGTGGTGGTGATGATGGAGGTGATGGTGATAATAGTGATTGTGGTATTGATTGTAGTGGTGAAGGTGGTGGTGATATTGGTGATGATGGTGGAGGTAGTGGTTGTGGTGGTGATGGTGGTTGTAGTGATGATGGTGATTGTGGTGGTGGTAGTGGTAGTGATGGTGGTGGTGGTGATGGTGGTGGTGTTGGTAGTGGTGGTGGTGGTAGTAGTGGTGGTGGTAATGGTGGTTGTGACATGCTAAGAGTATATTACATATTGTTTAGTGTATGTCACACACCCATATAGGCTGCCTCCCGACCAGTGACCCGGGTGCTGAGGGTGCTGAACCAGTACCTCGGTTCAATCCACCATACACTGCTGGTCGCTCACGGTTCACCGTGTCTTATGGTTGCTTTTACCTCATTTTACACAGTGTAAATACTGTACTTAGCCTAGAATTCGCAGTAAATACCAGCCTGTTGTGGTGAAGGAAATATAATTCAGTTATTCCCTGCTGTCTTTGGCTTGTTCCCAAGTGGTGATAGCATTACGGCAGGTGTGCAGTAATAGTGGTGGTGGTGGTGGTGGTGGTGGTGGTGGTGGTGGTGGAGGTAATGGTGGTGATGGTGGTGATAGTGGTGGTGGTGGTAGTGGTGGTGGTGGTGATGGTGATGGTGGTGGTAGTGGTGGTGGTGGTAGTGGTGGTGATGGTGGTGGTAGTGGTGGTGGTAATGGTGGTGATGGTGGTGGTTGTGGTGGTGGTGGTAGTGGTGGTGGTGCAATGGTCCTGTAGGTTTTAGACTTATGAATCTTTTATTCTATTCTGCAGTATCTCTCTCTCTTTCTCTCCTTTCTTTCTCCTCTCTCTTTCTCTCTTTCTCTCAGCTGGAGTATATCATCACCAGATAATATTCTCCCGCTGAAGGGCTGAGTCTCTGAGGAATAATTTCCACAGACGCAGTAATCACACACCAGCCTCACTCATCCCTCAGTGTTTTACATCACCACAATCTTCATAACAATCACCAGACCATCTGTCTTCCAAGCCGCCACTAGCTAATTATGGTTTCCTGATCTTGTCTTCCATGCCGCCACTAGCTAATTATGGTTCCCTGATCTTGTCTTCCATGCCGCCACTAGCTAATTATGGTTCCCTGATCTTGTCTTCCATGCCGCCACTAGCTAATTATGGTTCCCTGATCTTGTCTTCCATGCCGCCACTAGCTAATTATGGTTCCCTGATCTTGTCTTCCATGCCGCCACTAGCTATTTATGGTTCCCTGATCTTGTCTTCCATGCCGCCACTAGCTAATTATGGTTCCCTGATCTTGTCTTCCATGCCGCCACTAGCTAATTATGATTCCCTGATCTTGTCTTCCAAGCCATCACTAGGTAATTATGGTTCCCCGAGCTTATCTTCCATACCACCACTAGCTAATTATGGTTCCCTGATCTTGTCTTACATGCCGCCACTAGCTAATTATGGTTCCCTGATCTTGTCTTCCATGCCGCCACTAGCTAATTATGATTCGCTGATCTTATCTTCCATGCCGCCACTAGCTAATTATGATTCGCTGATCTTATCTTCCATGCCATCACTAGGTAATTATGGTTCCCCGAGCTTATCTTCCATACCACCACTAGGTAATTATGGTTCCCTGATCTTATCTTCCATACCACCACTAGGTAATTATGGTTCCCTGAGCTTATCTTCCACACCACCACTAGGTAATTATGGTTCCCTGAGCTTATCTTCAATGCCACCACTAGGTAATTATGGTTCCCTGATCTTATCTTCCATGCTATCACTAGGTAATTATGGTTCCCTGATCTTATCTTCCATGCCATCACTAGGTAATTATGGTTCCCTGATCTTATCTCCCATATCATCACTAGGTAATTATGGTTCCCTGATCTTATCTTCCATATCATCACAAGGTAATTATGGTTCCCTGATCTTATCTCCCATGCCATCACTAGGTAATTATGGTTCCCTGATCTTATCTCCCATGCCATCACTAGGTAATTATGGTTCCCTGATCTTATCTCCCATGCCATCATTAGGTAATTATGGTTCCCTGAGCTTACAACAAGCACACAATACTATGGGATTTGTTTTTCGCTGTTTGTGCACTGAAAAAAATATATAACATTTTCCGTTCATGCAACCACTGAGAGACGTAACAGTCTCTTCAACAGTCTCTGCAACAGTCTCTTCAACAGTCTCTTCAACAGTCTCTTCAACAGTCTCTCCAACAGTCTCTGCAACAGTCTCTTCAACAGTCTCTTCAACAGTCTCTTCAACAGTCTCTTCAACAGTCTCTTCAACAGTCTCTGCAACAGTCTATTCAATAGTCTCTTCAACAGTCTCTTCAACAGTCTCTTCAACAGTCTCTTCAACAGTCTCTTCAACAGTCTCTGTAACAGTCTCTTCAACAGTCTCTTCAACAGTCTCTGCAACAGTCTCTTCAACAGTCTCTGCAACAGTCTGAAACTTACAGCTCTAAAAGACACTTAGAGATAGTTGTTATATATTGGGTGGACTCTAATTAGTGGCACTGAACTGCAGTTATATTTGTGTTGGAGATGCTACACGTGAGAGGCACTGTGATGGAACGTATTTATATATAAACTTTTAATACCACTAGCACCACTACCAGCACTGACACTGCTATTGCTAGTCTTACAACCACCACTGCTACCACTACCACAACAACGACCACTACGACCAAGACCAGTACCACTACAATCACCACCCCTCCCCTTACAACGCTACCACCCCGTTAACAATACCACCACCACCATCACAACTAATATCATTACAACCATGACCACTACTACCATCACCACCACTCCTCCTAATGCCACCACTATAACCACCAGCATCATAACACTACCACCACTATCACTAACACCACCACCATCACTATAACCACAACAACGATTATCAGGAGCACTTCTACCATCACTACCACTATTTTTACCTCAACCACAACCATTGTGCAACTACTTTTACCATCACCACTGCCATTACCACCATCACTACTACCACCACAACCATCACTATGACCAAGGCTAAAACAAACAAAGCTACTACAACCATCACCACCACTGCTTCAACCACCCCCACCATCATTGCCCAACTATTTCTTCCATAACCACTGCCGTTGCCACCATCACCACCATAATCACCATCAACACCAACACCACCACTACCACCATGACCAGTACCACCATCATCACCACTATTACCACCACCACCATCACCACCATCACCACAACCACCATCACCACCATCACCACCATCACCACCACCACCACCATCACCACCACCACCATCACCACCACCACCACCACCACCACCACCACCACTATCATCATCACCACCACCACCACCACCATCATCACCACCACCATCATCATCACCACCACCACCACCACCATCATCACCACCACTCGAACAACCACGTGGAAAGCACCACTCAAGAGATACAATCAGTCACACTTGTTTTTGAAGGCCCAGCAGATGTCATTTAACGCTC
Source organism: Cherax destructor (assembly GCA_009830355.1). Taxonomy (NCBI): domain Eukaryota; kingdom Metazoa; phylum Arthropoda; class Malacostraca; order Decapoda; family Parastacidae; genus Cherax; species Cherax destructor. Next base: position 162,913 of record WNWK01002821.1, read on the forward strand.
AAAGTTAAATGGATCAGCTGAGAGGGAAAACACCGTTGCTTCCCCACCAACACTGGCCTCGTGTAGGCTTCCCCACCAACACTGGCCTCGTGAAGGCTTCCCCACCAACACTGGCCACGTGTAGGTTTCCCCACCAACACTGGCCTCGTGTAGGCTTCCCCACCAACTCTGGCCTCGTGTAGGCTTCCCCACCAACACTGGCCTCGTGTAGGCTTCCCCACCAACATTGGCCTCGTGTAGGCTTCCCCACCAACACTGGCCTCGTGTAGGCTTCCCCACCAACACTGGCCTCGTGTAGGCTTCCCCACCAACATTAGCCTCGTGTAGGCTTCCCCACCAAAACTGGCCTCGTGTAGGCTTCCCCACCAACACTGGCCTCGTGTAGGCTTCCCCACCAACACTGGCCTCGTGTAGGCTTCCCCACGGCTGATTAATCATAACCGCACACCTGATGGAGGCCGCTTATCTTAAAAGTGGACAGAATTATTAAAGGGTCTCCAGGAAAAAAATCAATTGGGCTTTCATTACTGGGTGTCGTGAGCACTCTTATAGCTTCAGGGGGGGGGGAAGGCTTCACTAAGGTCTGCTTGTAGCTTCAGTGGGGGAGAAGGCTTCACTAAGGTCTGCTTGTAGCTTCCGGGTGGGAATGGTTCACTAAGGTCTGCTTGTAGGTTCAGGGGGGGAAAAGTTCACTAAGGTCTGTTTGTAGCTTCAGGGGGAGGGTTCACTAAGGTCTGCTTGTAGCTTCAGGGGGAAGGGTTCACTAAGGTCTGCTTGTAGGTTCAGGGGGAAGAGTTCACTAAGGTCTGCTTGTAGTTTCAGGGGAGAGGGTTCACTAAGGTCTGCTTGTGCTTCAGGGGGAAGGGTTCACTAAGGTCTGCTTGTAGTTTCCGGGGAAGGCTTCACTAAGGTCTGCTGTAGCTTCCGGGGGGAGAAGGGTTCACTAAGGTCTACTTGTAGCTTCAGGGGAAGAGTTCACTAAGGTCTGCTTGTAGCTTACGGGATGGAAAGGCTTCACTAAGGTCTGCTTGTAGCTTACGGGGGAGAAGGGTTCACTAAGGTCTGCTTGTAGCTTCCGGAGGGAAAGGCTTCACTAAGGTCTGCTTGTAGCTTCCGGGGGAAGGTTTCACTAAGGTCTGCTTGTAGCTTCCGGGGGAGAAGGCTTCATTAAGGTCTGCTTGTAGCTTTCGGGGGAGAAGGGTTCACTAAGGTCTGCTTGTAGGTTCAGGGGGAAGAGTTCACTAAGGTCTGCTTGTAGCTTCAGGGGGAGGGTTCACTAAGGTCTGCTTGTAGCTTCAGGGGGAAGGGTTCACTAAGGTCTGCTTGTAGCTTCCGGGGGAAGGCTTCACTAAGGTCTGCTTGTAGCTTCCGGGGAGAAGGGTTCACTAAGGTCTACTTGTAGCTTCAAGGGGAAGAGTTCACTAAGGTCTGCTTGTAGCTTACGGGGGAAAGGTTTCACTAAGGTCTGCTTGTAGCTTACGGGGGAGAAGGGTTCACTAAGGTCTGTAGCTTCCGGAGGGAAGACTTCACTAAGGTCTGCTTGTAGCTTCCGGGGGGAAGGCTTCACTAAGGTCTGCTTGTAGCTTACGGGGAGAAGGGTTCACTATGTTCTGCTTGTAGCTTCCAGGAGAGCTTCACTAAGGTCTGCTTGTAGCTTCCGGGGGAGAAGGGTTCACTAAGGTCTACTTGTAGCTTTCGGGGTGGGGAAGGCTTCACTAAGGTCTGCTTGTAGCTTACGGGGAGAAGGGTTCACTAAGGTCTGCTTGTAGCTTCCGGAGGGGAAGGCTTCACTAAGGTCTGCTTGTAGCTTCTGGGGGAAGGCTTCACTAAGGTCTGCTTGTAGCTTCCGGGGGAGAAGGCTTCACTAAGGTCTGCTTGTAGCTTCCGGGGGAAGGGTTCACTAAGGTCTACTTGTAGCTTTCGGGGGAAGGCTTCACTAAGGTCTGCTTGTAGCTTACGGGGGAGAAGGGTTCACTAAGGTCTGCTTGTAGCTTCGGAGGAGGAAGGCTTCACTATGGTCTGCTTGTAGCTTCCGGGGGGGAAGGCTTCACTAAGGTCTGCTTGTAGCTTCCGGGGGGGAGAAGGGTTCACTAAGGTCTGCTTGTAGCTTCCGGGGGGGGAAGGCTTCACTAAGGTCTGCTTGTAGTTTCCAGGGGGCGAGAATGGTTCACTAAGGTCTGCTTGTAGCTTCCGAGGGGGAGAAGGGTTCACTAAGGTCTGCTTGTAGCTTCCGGGGGGCGAGAATGGTTCACTAAGGTCTGCTTGCTTCCCTTCTGCTGTAAAATCTTTGATTTTTCCAACATTAAGAAGCCTGGGAGGAAGTTTTTCATAATGACTGGTACCATAATTCTCTCTGCTGGAAGATATAAGATATTTTAAAAACTTAATCCGCCTAGTGAAATTATTTTCGAAAGGCTGGTTTTCTTAACCAGATTTTTTGTGAGTGTGTGTGTGTGTACTCACCTATATGTGGTTGCATGGGTCGAGTCACAGCTCCTGGTCCTGCCTCTGGGCTAGTCGCTATTAGGTCTCTCTCCGCTCCAAGAGCCTTATCACACCTCTTCTTAAAGCTATGTATGGATCCTGCCTAAACTATATCACTCTCCAAATTGTCCCACTTCTTGACAACTCTAAGGCTAAAGAAATACTTCCTAATATCCCCATGACTCATTGGAGTTTTCAACTTCCATCTGTGTTCCCTTGTTCCCTTCTCCCATCTCTGAAACATTATAGCCCTGTCTATCTTGACAATTCCTCTAGGTATTTTAAAAGTCGTTATCACGTCCACTCTATCCCAGCTATCCTCTAGTGCAGTGATTCCCAAAGTGGACGGTACCGTCCCCTTGGGGCGGTGGAAAGATCCAGGGGGGCGTTGAGGAAAAAGGAGGGGGTGGCAGGGTGGCATCAGAACAAAATCTAAATGACAAAATCTAAGTCACGAACACTTAAGTAACACAAATGCTTTAGGAAGATCAATGGAGGAAGAAGTGACTGCGCTCAGAAGTAACACTGTCCACTACCCTGTAGTGTGACCACTACCATGTGACCACTACCCTGCACTGTGACCACTACCCTGCACTGTGACCACTACCCTGCACTGTGACCGATACCCTGCACTGTGATCGCTACCCTGCACTGTGACCACTACCCTGTACTCTGACCACTACCCTGCACTGTGACCACTACCTCACTGTACTCTGACCACTACCCTGCATTCTGACCACTACCCAGAACTATGACCACTACCCTGCACTGTGACCACTATCCTGTACTGTGACCACTACCCTGTACTGTGACCACTACCCTGCACTGTGACCACTACCCTGCACTGTGACCATTACCCTGAACTATGACCACTACCCTGCACTGTGACCACTATCCTGTACTGTGACCACTACCCTGTACTGTGACCACTACCCTGTACTGTGACCACTACCCTGCACTGTGACCACTACCCTGCACTGTGACCACTACCCTGCACGGTGACCACTACCTTGAACTATGACCACTACCCTGCACTGTGACCACTATCCTGTACTGTGACCACTACCCTGTACTGTTACCACTACCCTGAACTGTGACCACTGTTGCATGCAAAGAGTACGTAACCTTTATTCTGAGCATGTTAAACACACCCACATAGGCTCCCCTCCAACAAGCGAACCATCGTTAAGGGTTTGAGATGGGGCCTCATCATCAAATCAATGACTCGGTTCAGCCAATCATAATGCGAGTTTGACAATGGCAAAAGGTGATGTGGATATCACTCACAAGTTTGTCATGGTCATTCCTGCATTGAGCTGGTTGTGGTACGGTTGTCTCTGTCTATTGACTGCTGTTTTGCCTTGACGACCGTGGCTTGCACTATTATTTCTCTCTCTGTACATAGTGTACATACTTGTACAAAGCCTTATCTAATACTTGGTGAATGAAAAGTCAAAAGTCTGATATAATACTAATTGCTTTGTGAAGGAAATACAAATTCAAAGCATTTTCTACTGTGTTTCTTTGCTCCAAGCTCCCTTTTACACTTAGATTAACAGGCCATTGAACCTGAGGTTGTAATATGGGGGCCTGTCCGGGAGCAAAGAAGCACAGTAGAAAATGATTTGAATTTGTATTTCCTTCACCAAGCAATTAGTAATATATCAGACTTTTGACTTTTCCTTCACCAAGTATTAGTTGCCCAAACTCTCTCTACAGTGTTATTGGCGTATCACTCGTTCTATTGGTATTGTTATCAGCGTACCCTTAATGCTTCTCAGCTGCGTGATATCATAAGGAGTAAAATACAAACTGAAACTATGGCATATCAGTCTCATGTTTCTCCCTCTACAGGAGCTGTTAACCATAGGTCACCATTAAGGTATCTACAAAGTAATGGGAGAGACAAAACTCCTGAGAAAAACCAGCAGTCTCGTGAAGTCTTAGGTATATGGTTATCGACAGGTGAATCTGGTTCATTGGCACTTGAACTAGCCAGACTCACTCTTGAACAAACTAAAGAACAGAGTGATCACAACCCTGTACTGTGACCACTACCCTGCACTGTGATCACTACCCTGCACTCTAACCACTACCCTGTACTATGATCACTACCCTGCACTGTGACCACTATCCTGTACCGTGACCACTACCCTGTACTCTGACCACTGCCCTGTACTGTGACCATATTACGACCCCAGAATGGGCCACAATGTATATACATGTTTATATAAATTTATGATGTATATTTCATTTCTTATAATTTTATATTGCTGATATTTTCGATAATAGCTAAATCGTTAATATCTTGCTTTATATTATTATTTGAGTTAGCTATTTTAATTAGGTAGGATGTAACATTATACGACAATTCGCTTGTTATACTGCCGGCTTCTAGTTGCTGGGAGTCAGTCGGTGGCGAGTCCACACCTAAGGTGGGAGACTGCTTCTACTTCCTCCTCCTCTCTGGCCTGCTGACCATCGTTGAAACAACACCTCGCTCCTGCCTCTGCTTGTTTTCTCGTCATTTAGACTCTGGTAGAATATGTATTTGGTGGTGAGACGAAACATACTTCTCAGGACTCTGTGTAACTCTGTTCGCAGAGAATAGTCTAGACAGTGATTTTCGATGTTTTACTGGGTTGTGTGTCACATTGACACTCTGATATAACTCAGGTCTCTAGCTATAGCTCTTGACCTAATTCGATAAGGCATCTGTGCACCGTCACAGTCTGGGATTTTTATGCTGAACCTAGATTCAGTAATAAGGGAGTTTTGTGTCTATTTTGGAGGAGCTGCTGATGGTCCCCAGTTAGGGTCGATTTTCTATCTCCTTGTTCCTGACGCTGTGTTGCTGTTGCTTGTTTTATTGCTGTCCTGCAATTTGGTCATTTTAATGTTCAATCAAGCTGTTCTGATTGTCAGTTTGTTAGAGAAGCTAGCTTATGAGAAGACGTTCAGTCTGACACTGGTTGAGTCGAGTCTTAATGAGTTATCTGGAGCACACTCATACACTCTTACACACATTTATATATATCTGCATATGCTTGTATTGCTGACATTGTACCTGATGGTACTTCAGAGTCATTTAGATATATGTGCCCTCAGCACAGCGTTAATGTATATGAGAGCAGTGTAGGAGCTAACCTCCTAATTCATAACTTAATGAACCTCTTGATCATATGTACATTTATTTACTTTGAAACCCTAGACCTTCAAACTTTGTTAATAAATCTATTAAATATATTTCTTTGGTTAGTACCCTTAGTTGACATCCCATGATATTGAATATGTTGGATAACTGGACCAGGATACTGACTTTGTTGCAAAAGCCCAGTAACAGGGTGGATGCTAGAAGGGCAATCCTTTCTAGTGTTCATTGAAGATTTCTATTACTAATAGATATCGTGTCATTTTGTAACAGACCGCTACCCTGCACTGTGACCACTACCCTGCACTGGGACCACTACCCTGTACTGTGACCACTACCACCCTGTACTCTGACCACTAACCTGCACTGTGACCACTACCTTGCACTGTGACCATTACCCTGCACTGTGACCACGACCCTGTACTGTGACCACTACCCTGCACTCTAACCACTACCCTGTACTTGGACCATTAACCTGCACTGTGACCACTACCCTGCAAAGCTCAGACCTCTGCAGAGGATAGACAATAGTGTTGCACACGCCATCACTATGTTGCTAGGGCAAGGGAGAACAGAGGGGCATGTGCAGCCCATCACGCTAGAAAACTGCTAGACCCATACTATGTTGCTAGGGCAAGGGAGAGCTGAGGGAGGGCAGCAGCTGCGACGTCATCACTATGTTGCTAGGCAGGGAGCTGAGAGGGAGCAGTAGTGCTGCAGACGTCATCACTATGTTGCTAGGGCAAGGGAGAGCTGAGAGGGAGGGCAGTAGTGCTGCAGACGTCATCACTATGTTGCTAGGGCAAGGGAGAGCTGAGAGGGAGGGCAGTAGTGTTGCAGACGTCATCACTATGTTGCTAGGGCAAGGGAGAGCTGAGAGGAGGGCAGCAGTGTTGCAGACGCATCACTATGTTGCTAGGGCAAGGGAGAGCTGAGAGGGAGGGCAGTAGTGTTGCAGACGCCATCACTATGTTGCTAGGGCAAGGGAGAGCTGAGAGGGAGGGCAGTAGTGTTGCAGACGCCATCACTATGTTGCTAGGGCAAGGGAGAGCTGAGAGGGAGGGCAGTAGTGTTGCAGACGCCATCACTATGGAGTATGTCGTTCTGGGGCGCTATGAAGTCCTATATTTACTCTTAATATTGACATTTTTATTATTTTAGGTATCACAGAAATATATAAGAACCACACTACATATCATAAAAATCGAGAACAAACAGCCATAAGAAAGGAAAACAAACAGCCATAAGAAAGGAAAACAAACAGCCATAAGAAAGGAAAACAAACAGCCATAAGAAAGGAAAACAAACAGCCATAAGAAAGGAAAACAAACAGCCATAAGAAAGGAAAACAAACAGCCATAAGAAAGGAAAACAAACAGCCATAAGAAAGGAAAACAAACAGCCATAAGAAAGGAAAAGTAAAAATGGGAAAGCAGTTGCAGCTTCTTTGTCGGTACTTGCAGACTCACCTGTTATAAGTATGTTATGTAGTAAGTTATAAGTATGTTATGTAGTATGTTATAAGTATGTTATGTAGTTTTAAACGTTTCTTAAAACGCTCAAACCAACCACAACTTGTCACGAAGGTTTCACTTTCAACTCTTGAACCCTGTTTTTTTTTCCTTTAGATCTTCAAATAAACTTAAAACTTTCATTTGTATCGCCATTAACGACATGGAGAGTTTCGTCCATGCAAGTTCTCCATCCAGATATTAAAAAGTCTTTCCATATTTTCCATTCCTGGCCGGGAATTGATTTCTTTTTCTCATCAACGTTATAACGAAACGACGTTAAGTGAGGACTTCCTGTACAAATACTGAAATTTTGAAGCTTATCAATTAAGGCATTCTCAAAATTTTTGATTAAGCGAACTAAAATATTACTGATAATGCTTAGAAAAATAAAAAAATCTCACTTATAAACATCATAAATCCGTTGATTTTTATTTAGTTTCAATTTGCTTTTCACATTTTACATTATTTTTTTTTTAATTCTTTATAATTTTATTAGAAAAAAATGGCAATTTGAAACCCATACAACTCTAAATTAATACAAAAATACTTTTTATTAGGATACATCACCATTTTGGGTTTGAAGCTGATCTGAAGAGGCATTCACTAGTTATTACATGGGAAACAATTTGCTTAATAAATTGTACCATGCGCTTGTAGAACAAAGATTATTATTATTATTATTATTATTATTATCATTATTATTATTATTTTATTATAATAAAATTGCAAATTAGGATTTATACAGCTCAAAGAGAATGACAAGTTGTGTTTTAATTAAGCTTCATCAATGAAGAAAGTTTTAAGAGGATCGGAAAAGGGATTCTCGAGTAATTCATCTGATTCCAGTGATTCCAAGTTTTTTTTTAACCATTTTAGTAAAATTTTAAATCTGCAGCTTCTCAGAGTAAACTGATGAGTTATCTTCCTTATTATAGAATACATCGTCAGTAATAGTTTGAAGCCATTCAGGAGAAACATTCGTTAGTTACTGAATAAAAATTAATATCACTATTTATGCAGTAAACTTGGCAAATTGGAACTTGTCACCCAATGGCTACCCTTGTACTCAGAAAACCTTACCATTGGTAAAATTTAAAGCCGATCAGATGAGTCATTACCCAGGTATTGCATGGATTCCAGCTCTTCCAATTTTTTTTATATTTTCCAACAACAAATTTGCCTGAAGGCAAACAAATCTTAAGAGATACAATCCCGGTCATAAAACGCATCAGCCATTAAATATTGAAGTCGTTCACAAGAGGTAAACTCAAATTTATTTAACGTGATTTAACGGGAATAAAAATTTGACTCTATTTTTTACACATAAAACCCGTCAAAAATGATCCTTCACTTTCGAATTTCGCTCTTCACCATCGTCGTATATTTTGTCATCATTTGTGATCATTTGAAGCTTTGAAATATAGAATTTTGAAAGTTATCCATTAGGCATAGAATGGGTTCAATAACTTTGGTCATAGGTCACGTGACCATAAAACTTGCTCCTAAAATTTGGTTCTCGTTACCTTAAATAAGTATTAAAAATCTTAAGCCGACTGGAACATAAGAACATAAGAATGGAGGAACACTGCAGAAGGCCTACTGGCCCATACAAGGCAGGTCCTTATCAAAACCACCACTACCTAAGAATTTACTCCTGTACTCACGACACTAATCAAACCCAGCCCCTCCCACTCATATATTTGTCCAATCTCTTTTTAAAGCCACCCAAGGTCCTAGCCTCTATCACCCTACTCGGAAGATTGTTCCACGCATCTACAACTCTGTTCGAAAACCAGTACTTGCCTATGTCCTTTCTAAATCTAAATTTATCCAATTTAAATCCGTTATTTCTGGTTCTTACTTGGTTCGATATCCTCAGAATTTTATTAATATCTCCTTTGTTTATGCCCATCATCCACTTGTACACCTCGATGATATCTCCCCTCATTCTACGTCTCTCCAGAGAGTGGAGATTCAATGCTCTAAGTCTATCTTCATACGGGAGATTTCTTATACTGTAAATCATTTTAGTCATTCTTCTTTGTATGTTCTCCAATTAATCTATATCCATCCTGTAGTAAGGAGACCAAAACTGAGCTGCATAATCCAAATGAGGTCTCACTAGTGGACGAGGAGTTCTCGAGTTATAAGCAAAATAAAATCGAGAGGGAAGGAGAAAAAGGAAAAAAAATATGCATCCTCCTAAATTTAGGGATGCCTACCTGTGAATGGTGCCTCTGCTACTACCACGTCCTCACCAGGATCACTACTGTATACCCCATCTCTGGGACTCATAAAACACTTCCAATACACTCTAGAATTAAAGAAACACTTCCTAACCACTCTGAGAGTGATAAAATACTTCCTACACACTCTAGAATTAAAGAAACACTTCCTAACCACTCTGAGAGTGATAAAATAATTCCTACACACTCTAGAATTAAAGAAACACTTCCTAACCACTCTGAGTGTGAAGAAACACTTCCTACACACTCTAGAATTAAAGAAACACTTCACTCAATCTGAGAGTGAAGAAACACTCCTAACCACTCTGAGAGTGAATAAACACTTCCTAACCACTCTGAGAGTGAAGAAACACTCCTAACCACTCTGAGAGTGAAGAAACACTCCTAACCACTCTGAGAGTGAAGAAACACTCCTAACCACTCTGAGAGTGAAGAAACACTCCTAACCACTCTGAGAGTGAAGAAACACTCCTAACCACTCTGAGAGTGAAGAAACACTCCTAACCACTCTGAGAGTGAAGAAACACTCCTAACCACTCTGAGAGTGAAGAAACACTCCTAACCACTCTGAGAGTGAAGAAACACTCCTAACCACTCTGAGAGTGAAGAAACACTCCTAACCACTCTGAGAGTGAAGAAACACTCCTAACCACTCTGAGAGTGAAGAAACACTCCTAACCACTCTGAGAGTGAAGAAACACTCCTAACCACTCTGAGAGTGAAGAAACACTCCTAACCATTCTGAGAGTGAAGAAACACTCCTAACCACTCTGAGAGTGAAGAAACACTCCTAACCACTCTGAGAGTGAAGAAACACTCCTAACCACTCTGAGAGTGAAGAAACACTCCTAACCACTCTGAGAGTGAAGAAACACTCTAACCACTCTGAGAGTGAAGAAACCTCCTAACCATTCTGAGAGTGAAGAAAACTCCTAACCATTCTGAGAGTGAAGAAACACTCCTAACCACTCTGAGAGTGAAGAAACTCTAACCACTCTGAGAGTGAAGAACACTCCAACCACTCTGAGGTGAAGAACATCTAACCACTCTGAGTGAAGAAACATCCTAACCACTCTGAGGTGAAGAAACACTCTAACCACTCTGAGATGAGAACCCTCCTAACCACTCTGAGAGTGAAGAAACACTCTAACCACTCTGGAGTGAAGAAACACTCTAACCACTCTGAGGTGAAGAAACACTCTAACCACTCTGAGTGAAGAACACTCTAACCACTCTGAGAGTGAAGAAACACTCCTAACCACTCTGAGAGTGAAGAAATACTTTCTAACATCCTCGTAGCTCATCTTTGAAATTAATTTCCAACAGTATTACCGAGTTCGTTTCTGGCTTCTCAATCAGGCTATCTCTGTTTACCTTATCAACTGAGTATTTTGTATGTTGTTATCATATGGTCCCTCTGAAGTGCATAATCACCAATTACCACATATGTGTTAGGTCGAGTTTCAACTCCTGGTCTTGCATCTTAACTTGCCCCTTGCTGTCTCCTGTGTTTTGCGGTGGTGATTCCACTTCCCTACCACGATGAGACTCAAGACATACTTCCTGACATGCCTGTAACTCACCTGTCTTTAATATCCAGCTGTATCCACATGCTATTTTTTCCTCCTCTCGAAAAACCCTACCAGTTTCTCTGAGTATTTTATATGTATTAATCATGTCTCCTTTCTGTCCACCAGGGTCGTTAGATTCAGTACCTTTACCCTCTCTTTCAAGTTTATAATATTTAACTCTAGAATTAGTCTGATTTCATACATCTTCACTTTCTCCAGTTTCTTTGTATGTTTCCGCATGTGTGGGTTTGATGCTGGTGCTGCATACTCCAAGATGGGCCTGATATATGTTGTATAAAGCACTCTTAGATTTGCCAGGCGAGCATTGACTGCAAAGGTTATTTTGGCTCACACTGAGTGAAGTCTGTAGCCTCTGTGCCCCGAGACTACACACTGTGTCCGGTCTTCTGGCCTTTTTCCCAAACTTCATAAATTTCCATTTGCTGAGATTGAATTCAAGCAACCACTTATCTGACAAACCTTGCAGTTGGTCTAGATCCGTTTGTAGATTTCCCATCCTTATCTATTTGTGTTCTCTGTTAGATTTACATCAGCGATGATAGATATATATCAGACTCATCTCCATTTAATATGTCATTCACATAAACCAGAATAATAACTGGGTTCTTGTACTGATCCTGGAGGCTCATCATTCTAACACATTCTGGCGTCTCTTCCAGGACAATCACCCAATGTTTCTTTACCATAATGTGTTCTTGATCCTCCGAAATACCTTTCCAGTTATTCCTGACTGCTCAAGATTTTGCTTCAGTCTCATGTGCGGTATAGTATCAAAAACCTTTTTACAATCAAAGAAAATGCAGCCTACCCAACCCTCTGCTTTCTGCCTCACCTCTGTTACTGTGATAGAGAATTCCAAAAAGTTAGAAGAACCAGACTAGCCATTGCTGAACTCGTACTGGTTGTTGTTTATAAAAACCACGTCTATGCGAGTGCTCTACCATCCCTTTTCTGACTATCTTCTATATTACGTTGCGCGGTATTCATGTCAACGAAACTGGCCATTACTTCAGTGCCTCCTGACTGTCTCTTTTCTTAAAAAAATGTACTACATTCGCTGTCTTCCAGATCTCTGGCAACTCACCCGTGTTCACTGAATTGTCGAAAATCACGTGAGTGAACACAAGACTCTTGCCAGAGATCTTTCGGAGATCAGTGTGTGTGTGTTGTCCTCACCTAATGTAGTTGCAGTGGTTGATTCATAGCTCTTGGCCCCTCCTCTACACTGATCGCTACTAGATCCACTTCCTTTTCTTGCCCCGTGAGCCTTATCATACCACTTCTTAAAACTATGTATGATTCCTGCCTACACTACATTACTTTCCAGACTGTTCCACTTTCCCGAAGAAATACTTTCTAACATCCCTGTGACTCATCTGAGTCTTCAACTTCCAAATATAACCCGTTGTTGCTGTGTCCCATCTCTGGAACATCCTGTCTCTGTCCACCTTGTCAATTCATCTCAATTTTTTTTATGTTGTTATCATGTCCCCCCCTTTCTCTCCTGTCTTTCAGTGTCGTCAGGGGCATGTCCTCGTAGGACATGCCCCTGCTAAGGGACTAGTCTTGTTGCAAACCTTTGCACTTTCTCTAATTTCCTTACGTGCTTGGCTAGGTGTGGGTTCCAAGCTGGTGCTGCATACTCCAATATAGGCCTAACGTACACAGTGTACAGGGTCCTGAACGATTCCTTCTTAAGATGTCGGAATGCTGTTCTTAGGTTTGCTAGGCGCCCGTATGCTGCAGCAGTTATTTGGTTGATGTGCGCCTCAGGAGATGTGCCTGGTGTTATACTCACTCCAAGATCCTTTTCCTTGAGTGAGGTTTGTAGTGTTTGGCCCCATAGACTGTACTCCGTCTGCGGTCTTCTTTGCCCTTCCCCTGGGGTTGAACTCCAGGATCCAGTTTCTTAGCCAGGCCTGCAACCTGACCAGATCCTTTTGTAGTTCTTTTTGGTCCTCGTCCGATTGAATTCTCGTCAATTTCACATCATCTGCAAACAGGGACACTTCTGAGTCTATTCCTTCCGTCATGTTGTTCACACATCAGAAACAGCACCGGTCCTAGTACTGACCCCTGTGGAACCCCGCTCGTCACGGGCGCCCACTCTGACACCTTGTCGCGTACCATGCCTCGCTGTTGTCTTCCCGACAGGTATTCCCTGATCCATTGGAGTGACTTCCCTGTTATCCCTGCCTGGTCCTCCAGCTTTTGCACTAATCTCTTGTGTAGAACTGTGTCAAACGCCTTCTTACAGCCCAAGAAAACGCAATCTACCCACCTCTCTCTCTCTCTCTCTCTCTCTCTCTCTCTCTCTCTCTCTCTCTCCCTTGTCTTACTGCTGTCACCCTGTCATAGAACTTCAGTAGGTTTGTGACACAGGATTTCCCGTCCCTGAAACCATGCTGGCTGTCGTTGATAAGCTTATTCTTTTCTAGGTGTTCCACACTCTTCTCCTGATAATCTTCTCCATGACCTTGCATACTATACATGTCAGTGACACTGGTCTGTAGTTTAATGCTTCGTGTTTGTCTCCTTTTTAAAAATTGGGACTACATTTGCTGTCTTCCATACCTCAGGTAGTCGCCCTGTTTCGATAGATGTGCTGAAGATTGTTGTTAGTGATACACATAGCTCATCTGCTCCCTCTCTCAGGACCCATGGAGAAATGTTATCTGGCCCCATCGCCTTTGAGGTATCTAGCTCACTTAGCAGCCTCTTCACTTCTTCCTCGGTTGTATGTATTGTGTCCAACACTTGATGGTGTACCCCACCTCTCCATCTTTCTGGAGTCCCTTCTGTCTCCCCTGTGAACACTTCTTTGAATCTCATGTTGAGCTCCTCATATACTTCGTGGTCGTTTCTTGTGATCTCCCCTTCTTCCTTCCTCAGCCTCATTACCTAGTCCTTAACTGTTGTTTTCCTCCTGATGTGGCTGTACAACAGCATCGGGTCAGATTTGGCTTTCGCTGCTGTCCCATTTTCGTATTGTCGATGGGCCTCCCTTCTTACCTGTGCATATTCATTTTTGGCTCTACGACTGTTCACCTTATTCTCCTGGGTCCTTTACCTTCTATACCTCTTCCATTCTCTAGCACACTTGGTTTTGGCCTCTCTACACCTTCGGGTAAACCACGGGCTCATCCAGGCTTTCTCGTTATTCCTGTTACCCTTGGGTACAAACCTCTCCTCAGCTTCCTTGCATATTGTTGTCACATTCCATCATCTAGTTTACTGACTTCCCTGCCAGTTCTCTGTCCCACTGAACCCCGTGCAGGAAATTCTTCATGCCTGTGTAGTCCCTCTTTGTAGTTTGGCTTCATTCGCCCTGCCATTCATACTTCCGTGTGTGTGTGTGTGTGTGTGTGTGTGTGTGTGTGTGTGTGTGTGTGTGTGTGTGTGTGTGTGTGTGTGTGTGTATGTGTGTGTGTGTGTGTGTGTGTGTGTATGTATGTGTGAAAAAATACCTAAGTGAATTTGAAAATAAAACCTGAACCACAGGGATGTTAGGAAGTATTTCTTCAGTCACAGAGTTGTCAGGAAGTGGAATAGTCTGGGAAGTGATGTAGTGGAGGCAGGATTCATGCATAGCTTTAAGGATAGGTATGATAAAGCTCATGGAGCGGGTAGAGTGACCGAGCAGCGGCCAGTGATGAGGCGGGACCAGGAGCTGTGAATCGACCCCTGCAACCACAACTAGGTGAGTACAAACCATACCACGGGTGGGGTTCGAACCCGCGGTCACAGAGTCTCAAAACTCCAGACCGCCTCGTAAGCCACTGAGACTCTGAGACCGCGGGTTCGAACCCCACCCGTGGTATGGTTTGTTTGCAAACGTGTCATTACGATTTCGTGAGTCAAGTTAGGTGAGTACAACTAGGTGAGTACACACACACGCACAACACACATACACACACGCCTACACACACGCCTACACACACACCTACACACACACCTACACACACCCCAGGGAAAGGGGAAAGGAAACCGCAGACGGAGTACAACCTAAGAAGTCAGAGGCTGCAAAGCTCAGTCAAGGAAAAGGGTCTTGAAGTAAGCATCATACCGAGCACATCTCCTGACGCACACATCAACCATGTAATTGTTGTAATAATATTGGTAGAATTACCGACAATATGTTAAGTAAAAGGACACAAATGCAACTAATGTGACATTTTATTGTGGCAACGTTTCGCTCTCCAGGAGCTTTTTCAAGCCGGCTTGAAAAAGCTCCTGGAGAGCGAAACGTTGCCACAATAAAATGTCACATTAGTTGGATTTGTGTCCTTTTACTTATCATGTAATTGTTACTGCATACAGGCACCTGACAAACCTAGGAATAGCGTTTTGACATCTAGTAAGGAGTCATTCACGACACTTTATATCGCGTACGTCAGGCCCATATTGGAATATGAAGCACCATGATGGAATTCACACCTGGTCAAACACGTCAAGAAATTAGAGAAGTGCAAATGTTTGCATCAAGACTAGTCCCGGAGCTGAGGGGTTTGTAGTACGAGGAGTGGTTAAGGGAAATCAATCTGACAAAACTGTTGGACAGGAGGGTTATGGGAGACATGATAACGACATACAAAATGCTGCGAGGAATTGACAGGGTTGATAGGGATAGAATGATTCAGTGATGTGACACAGCAACAAGGGGTCACAACTGGGAGTTGAAAACTCAGATGAGTCACAGGGATGTTAGGAAGTACTTCTTCAGTCTTAGAGTTGTCGGAAGTGGAACAGTCTGGAGAGTGATGTAGTGAAGGCAGGATCCATACATAGCTTTAAGAAGAGGTATGATGAAGCTCATGGAGCAGGGAGATAGTGGACCCAGTACCGACTAGCGAAAAGACGGGGCCAGGAGCTATGAGTCGACTTCTGCAACCACGTATAGGGATGTACATGTAGATGAGTACACACACGTACCTTTAATGACATTGAGTACCTTGTTACTCACTTGAGGGGGGTTCCTCACTGACCTTGTTACTCACTTGAGGGGGTTCCTCACTGACCTTGTTACTCACTTGAGGGGGGTTCCTCACTGACCTTGTTACTCACTTGAGGGGGGTTCTTCACTGACCTTGTTACTCACTTGAGGGGGGCTCTTCACTGACCTTGTTACTCACTTGAGGGGGGCTCTTCACTGACCTTGTTACTCACTTGACGGGGGCTCCTCACTGACCTTGTTACTCACTTGAGGGGGGCTCTTCACTGACCTTGTTACTCACTTGAGGGGGTTCCTCACTGACCTTGTTACTCACTTGAGGGGGGTTCGTCACTGACCTTGTTACTCACTTGAGGGGGGTTCCTCACTGACCTTGTTACTCACTTGAGGGGGGTTCCTCACTGACCTTGTTACTCACTTGAGGAGGGTTCCTCACTGACCTTGTTACTCACTTGAGGGGGGTTCTTTACTGACCTTGTTACTCACTTGAGGGGGCTCTTCACTGACCTTGTTACTCACTTGAGGGGGTTCTTCACTGACCTTGTTACTCACTTGAGGGGGCCCTTCACTGACCTTGTTACTCACTTGAGGGGGGTTCCTCACTGACCTTGTTACTCACTTGAGGGGGGTTCGTCACTGACCTTGTTACTCACTTGAGGGGGGTTCCTCACTGACCTTGTTACTCACTTGAGGGGGGTTCCTCACTGACCTTGTTACTCACTTGAGGGGGGTTCCTCACTGACCTTGTTACTCACTTGAGGGGGGTTCCTCATTGACCTTGTTACTCACTTGAGGGGGGTTCCTCACTGACCTTGTTACTCACTTGAGGGGGGTTCCTCACTGACCTTGTTACTCACTTGAAAGGGGTTCCACACTGACCTTGTTACTCACTTGATGGGGGTTCCTCACTGACCTTGTTACTCACTTGATGGGGGTTCCTCACTGACCTTGTTACTCACTTGAGGGGGGTTCCTCACTGACCTTGTTACACACTTGAGGGGTGGTCCTCACTGACCTTGTTACTCACTTGAGGGGGGCTCTTCACTGACCTTGTTACTCACTTGAGGGGGGCTCTTCACTGACCTTGTTACTCACTTGAGGGGGTTCCTCACTGACCTTGTTACTCACTTGAGGGGGTTCCTCACTCACCTTGTTACTCACTTGAGGGGGTCCTCACTCACCTTGTTACTCACTTGAAGGGGTTCCTCACTGACCTTGTTACTCACTTGAGGGGGCTCTTCACTGACCTTGTTACTCACTTGAGGGGGCTCTTCACTGACCTTGTTACTCACTTGAGGGGGCTCTTCACTGACCTTGTTACTCACTTGAGGGGGGTTCCTCACTGACCTTGTTACTCACTTGAGGGGGGTTCCTCACTGACCTTGTTACTCACTTGAGGGGTTCCTCACTGACCTTGTTACTCACTTGAGGGGGTTCCTCACTGACCTTGTTACTCACTTGAGGGGGTTCCTCACTGACCTTGTTACTCACTTGAGGGGGTTCCTCACTGACCTTGTTACTCACTTGAGGGGGGTTCCTCAC
Organism: Cherax destructor; assembly: GCA_009830355.1. NCBI lineage: Eukaryota > Metazoa > Arthropoda > Malacostraca > Decapoda > Parastacidae > Cherax > Cherax destructor. The sequence goes on from WNWK01002821.1 coordinate 180,393, forward strand.
TGACCTTGTTACTCACTTGAGGGGGTTCTTCACTGACCTTGTTACTCACTTGAGGGGCTCTTCACTGACCTTGTTACTCACTTGAGGGGGTTCCTCACTGACCTTGTTACTCACTTGTGGGGGTTCCTCACTGACTTTGTTAAACACTTGAGGGTGGTTCCTCACTGACCTTGTTACTCACTTGAGGGGGTTCCTCACTGACCTTGTTACTCACTTGAGGGGGTTCCTCACTGACCTTGTTACTCACTTGAGGGGGTTCCTCACTGACCTTGTAATCACTTGAGGGGGTTCCTCACTGACCTTGTTACTCACTTGAGGGGGTTCTTCACTGACCTTGTTACTCACTTGAGAGGGGCTCTTCACTGACCTTGTTACTCACTTGAGGGGGGTTCCTCACTGACCTTGTTACTCACTTGAGGGGGGTTCCTCACTGACCTTGTTACACACTTGAGGGGGGTTCCTCACTGACCTTGTTACACACTTGAGGGGGGTTCCTCACTGACCTTGTTACACACTTGAGGGGGGTTCCTCACTGACCTTGTTACACACTTGAGGGGGGTTCCTCACTGACCTTGTTACACACTTGAGGGGGGTTCCTCACTGACCTTGTTACACACTTGAGGGGGGCTCTTCACTAACCTTGTCGTATTCAGTGACTTCTGTGAGATCCTAGCAGGCTTTCTGAAGCTCTTTTTTTTGGACAATTTTTAATTGATCTATTTTTATCAAGCGTGTAAAGCACTCAACAAGTGCATGTTAAATCTTTCTAACAGTTCACCAACAGTTCACCATCCTCATATTTGAAAGCCACTTTATATTTTGTCACTCTGAGTTTCTTTCAATTTCTTTTTATGATCTTCGGTAACAAGTTTTTTTTGGTAATAATAACAACTCTTGTATCCCTTTCTCTATCTGATACTTGCAATATCTCCTCACACGGGTAATATTCTCTATCTGATACTTGCAATATCTCCTCACACGGGTAATATTCACTATCTGATACTTGCAATATCTCCTCACACGGGTAATATTCTCTATCTGATACTTGCAATATCTCCTCACACGGGTAATATTCTCTATCTGATACTTGCAATATCTCCTCACACGGGTAATATTCTCTATCTGATACTTGCAATATCTCCTCACACGGGTATTATTCTCTATCTGATACTTGCAATATCTTCTCACACGCGTAATATTCTCTATCTGATACTTGCAATGTCGCCTCACACGGGTATTATTCTCTATCTGATACTTGCAATATCTCCTCACACGGGTAATATTCTCTATCTGATACTTGCAATATCTCCTCACACGGGTATTATTCTCTATCTGATACTTGCAATATCTTCTCACACGCGTAATATTCTCTATCTGATACTTGCAATATATCCTAACACGGGTAATATTCTCTATCTGATACTTGCAATATCTTCTCACACGCGTAATATTCTCTATCTGATACTTGCAATATCGTCTCACACGGGTATTATTCTCTATCTGATACTTGCAATATCTCCTCACACGGGTAATATTCTCTAACTGATACTTGCAATATCTCCTCACACGGGTAATATTCTCTATCTGATACTTTGCAATATCTCCTCACACGGGTAATATTCTCTAACTGATACTTGCAATATCTCCTCACACGGGTAATATTCTCTAACTGATACTTGCAATATCTCCTCACACGGGTAATATTCTCTAACTGATACTTGCAATATCTCCTCACACGGGTAATATTCTCTATCTTATACTTGCAATATCTTCTCACACGGGTAATATTCTCTATCTGATATTTGCAATATCTCCTCACACGGGTATTATTCTCTATCTGATACTTTGCAATATCTCCTCACACGGGTAATATTCACTATCTGATACTTGCAATATCTTCTCACACGCGTAATATTCTCTATCTGATACTTGCAATATCGCCTCAAACGGGTAATATTCTCTATGTGATACTTGCAATATCTTCTCACATGGGTTATATTCTCTATCTGATACTTGCAATATCTTCTCACACGGGTAATATTTTCTATCTGATACTTGCAATATCTTCTCACACGGGTAATATTCACTATCTGATACTTGCAATATCTTCTCACACGGGTAATATTCTCGATCTCATGCTTGCAATATATTCTCACACGGGTAATATTCTCTATCTCATATTTGCAATATCTTCTCACACGGGTAATATTCTCTATCTGATACTTGCAATATCTTCTCACACGGGTAATATTCACTATCTGATACTTGCAATATCTTCTCACACGGGTAATATTCTCTATCTGATACTTGCAATATCTCCTCACACGGGTAATATTCTCTATCTTATACTTGCAATATCTTCTCACACGGGTAATATTCTCTATCTGATATTTGCAATATCTCCTCACACGGGTATTATTCTCTATCTGATACTTTGCAATATCTCCTCACACGGGTTATATTCTCTATCTGATACTTGCAGTATCTCCTCACACGAGTAATATCCTCTATCTGACACTTGCAATATCTCCTCACACTGGTAATATTCTCTATCTGATACTTGCAATATCTCCTCACACGAGTAATATTCTCTATCTGATACTTGCAATATCTCCTCACACTGGTAATATTCTTCATGTGCGCTGACTTCACATTCACTCATTTCCTTTACATGACATTTATCTACATTATATTTCCACATGCATCACTCCATGTTCTCTACGTTTCCGGTCTTCTCGTAAAGTTTTGCAGTCATTTTTATTATTAATTTTACTTAAGAATATTGTATCATTTCCAAAAATATTCATATATTTTTTATTCCTTCTGGTAAATCATTTATATATATTAGAAACATTATCGGGGCAGGTGAAGAGCCTTGTGACGTCCCCACTGCAGGTGAGGAGCCTTGTGACGTCCCCACTGCAGGTGAGGAGCCTTGTGACGTCCCCACTGCAGGTGAAGAGCCTTGGGACCTCTGCAGGTGAAGGCCTGACACCCCACTGCAGGTGAGGAGCCTTGTGACGTCCCCACTTCAGGTGAAGATCCTTGTGACACCCCCACTGCAGGTGAAGATCCTTGTGACGTCCCCACTGCAGGTGAAGATCCTTGTGACGTCCCCACTGCAGGTGAAGAGCCTTGTGACGTCCCCACTGCAGGTGAAGATCCTTGTGACGTCCCCACTGCAGGTGAAGAGCCTTGTGACACCCCACTGCAGGTGAAGAGCCTTGTGACCCCCCACTGCAGGTGAAGATCCTTGTGACGTCCCCACTGCAGGTGAGGAGCCTTGTGACGTCCCCACTGCAGTTGAAGAGCCTTGTGACGTCCCCACTGCAGGTGAGGAGCCTTGTGACGTCCCCACTGCAGGTGAAGATCCTGGATTTCCACTGCGGTGAGGGCCTTGTGACGTCCCCACTGCAGGTGAAGATCTTGTGACGTCCCCACTGCGGTGAGGAGCCTTGTGACGTCCCACTGCAGGTGAAGATCCTTGTGACGTCCCCTGCAGGTGAGGAGTGTGACGTCCACTGCGGGTGAAGGCCTGTGACGTCCCCACTGCAGGTGAGGAGCCTTGTGACGTCCCCACTGCAGGTGAAGAGCCTTGTGATACCCCACTGCAGGTGAAGAGCCTAGTGACGTCCCCACTGCAGGTGAAGAGCCTAGTGACGTCCCCACTGCAGGTGAAGAGCCTAGTGACGTCCCCACTGCAGGTGAGGAGCCTTGTGACGTCCCCACTGCAGGTGAAGAGCCTTGTGACGTCCCCACTGCAGATGAGGAGCCTTGTGACGTCCCCAATGCAGGTGAAGAGCCTAGTGACGTCCCCACTGCAGGTGAGGAGCCTTGTGACGTCCCCACTGCAGGTGAAGAGCCTAGTGACGTCCCCACTGCAGGTGAGGAGCCTTGTGACGTCCCCACTGCAGGTGAAGAGCCTTGTGACACCCCCACTGCAGGTGAGGAGCCTTGTGACACCCCACTGCAGGTGAAGAGCCTAGTGACGTCCCCACTGCTAATGAAGAGCCTTGTGACACCCCCACTGCAGGTGAAGAGCCTTGTGACACCCCCACTGCAGGTGAGGAGCCTTGTGACACCCCACTGCAGGTGAAGAGCCTTGTGACACCCCCACTGCAGGTGAAGAGCCTTGTGACACCCCCACTGCAGGTGAAGAGCCTTGTGACACCCCACTGCAGGTGAAGAGCCTTGTGACACCCCCACTGCAGGTGAGGAGCCTTGTGACGTCCCCACTGCAGGTGAGGAGCCTAGTGACGTCCCCACTGCAGGTGAGGAGCCTTGTGACGTCCCCACTGCAGGTGAGGTGCCTTGTGACGTCCCCACTGCAGGTGAGGAGCCTAGTGACGTCCCCACTGTAGGTGAGGAGCTTTGTGACGTCCCCACTGCAGGTGAGGAGCCTTGTGACACCCCACTGCAGGTGAGGAGCTTTGTGACGTCCCCACTGCAGGTGAGGAGCCTAGTGACGTCCCCACTGTAGGTGAGGAGCTTTGTGACGTCCCCACTGCAGGTGAAGATCCTTGTGACACCCCCACTGCAGGTGAGGAGCTTTGTGACGTCCCCACTGCAGGTGAGGAGCCTTGTGACGTCCCCACTGCAGGTGAGGAGCTTTGTGACGTCCCCACTGCAGGTGAGGAGCTTTGTGACGTCCCCACTGCAGGTGAGGAGCCTAGTGACGTCCCCACTGTAGGTGAGGGCTTTGTGACGTCCCCACTGCAGGTGAAGATCCTGTGACACCCCACTGCAGGTGAGGAGCTTTGTGACGTCCCCACTGCAGGTGAGGAGCCTTGTGACGTCCCACTGCAGGTGGGCTGTGACGTCCCACTGGGTGAGGGCTTGGACGTCCACTGCGGTGAGGCTGACCCCCACTGCAGGTGAGGGCTTGTGACGTCCCCACTGAGGTGAGGAGCTGTGACGTCCCCACTCTAGGTGAGGAGCTTTGTGACGTCCCCACTGCAGGTGAGACCTGTGACCCCCACTGCGGTGAGGAGCTTTGTGACGTCCCCACTGCAGGTGAGGGCTTGTGACGTCCCCACTGCAGGTGAGGGCTTGTGACGTCCCCACTGCAGGTGAGGGCTTTGGACGTCCCCACTGCAGGTGAGGAGCCTGTGACGTCCCACTGTAGGTGAGGGCTTGTGACGTCCCCACTGCAGGTGAAGATCCTTGTGACACCCCACTGCAGGTGAGGGCTTTGTGACGTCCCCACTGCAGGTGAGGAGCCTTGTGACGTCCCCACTGCAGGTGAGGGCTGTGACGTCCCCACTGAGGTGAGGAGCTTTGTGACGTCCCCACTGCAGGTGAGGGCTGTGACCCCCACTGCAGGTGAGGGCTTTGTGACGTCCCCACTGCAGGTGAGGGCCTAGTGACGTCCCCACTGTAGGTGAGGGCTTTGTGACGTCCCCACTGCAGGTGAAGATCCTTGTGACACCCCCACTGCAGGTGAGGAGCTTTGTGACGTCCCCACTGCAGGTGAGGAGCCTGTGACGTCCCCACTGCAGGTGAGGAGCCTAGTGACGTCCCCACTGCAGGTGAGGAGCCTTGTGACGTCCCCACTGCAGGTGAGGAGCCTTGTGACGTCCCCACTGCAGGTGAGGAGCTTTGTGACGTCCCCACTGCAGGTGAGGAGCCTAGTGACGTCCCCACTGTAGGTGAGGAACTTTGTGACGTCCCCACTGCAGGTGAAGATCCTTGTGACACCCCCACTGCAGGTGAGGAGCTTTGTGACGTCCCCACTGCAGGTGAGGAGCCTTGTGACGTCCCCACTGCAGGTGAGGAGCTTTGACGTCTGGTGAGCCGTCCCCACTGCAGGTGAGGCTGTGACGTCCCGGTGAGGCTTGTGACGTCCCCACTGCAGGTGAGGAGCCTAGTGACGTCCCCACTGTAGGTGAGGAGCTTTGTGACGTCCCCACTGCAGGTGAAGATCCTTGTGACGTCCCCACTGCAGACATATTTCCTCTTACATTTGTTTACATTTTCTTTACAAGCAAAGTCTTTTATTCATTGTAATTTACCTTTAATTCATCCTAGATTTTGCAGTTCCTAAATTATTATTTCATGGGGAACTCCAAAGTCTTTCTTAAAGTCTATTTAAGTATATTTTGCTCATCCATTTCTTTTTTGATCAATTTCCGTATCTCTGTCATAATAACTTAACAACTTTGATATACATGAAAGTGCAGACAGAAAACTAAATTGTTTACCATTTAGTATACTATTATTCTCTAAATAATGAATTCATTTTGCTCTATTTTTTTCTAATAATTCTACAACAACACTTTAAAAAAAACTGGTTTATAGTTTAAAGAGTATTCCATGTTACGTTTTTTTAAATATTGGCGCAACATGGGTCATCTTTCATGTGTCTGCTGCTAATTTACCTTCCTGTATTGAAATGTTAAAAAATCTAGATAGATGATAGCATAACTCACCTGCACATTCTTTTAAGTCCCAAACTGCTGTCCCATCTGGTCCTATATTTTCTTATCAGAGTATCTTCGTTTGTCAACAATGAAATATTTTATTCTACTCGTAACATTTCCTCCTCTATCTCAGTGGCTTGGCTGTAGTTATTTATTGTTTGTATAGTTATTTATTCTTCGTATTTTGTCTCTAACAATTAGTTTACCTTTTGCTAACTTAAGTAAAAGATTTGATTCCAACTTTGCTCTTGTTTACTATTTCCTTTTCAAAATTTCTTTCTTCCTCTCTCCTTACATTTATTTATTTATTTCCAACTTCATTGAATTTATGATAAGTTTGTTGACTGGCCAACTTCCTATATTGATTCAAAGATATTTTTCTTCCTGCTTGTTTGCTTTCCAATACCTTCCATTAAATCATTCCTTATTATCCCATCTTATATTCCTATTTGGCATAAATTATTTATTACCATTACACTACTAATTTATTATATTCTAATTCTCTTTCATATAATCTAATAGTTCCTGTTTGCGAATTTCTTTCTTCATCTCCTAAATTACATTCCAATACATATGTTGTTTCCGGTGGACCATCATCACTCTTCCCAAGGTTAAGGACTTGCCTTGTATGGGCCAGTAGGCCTTCTGCAGTGTTCCTCCATTCTTATGTTCTTAAGTGGGTTTACCTGGAGTTTACCTGGAGAGGGTTTCGGGGGTCAACACCCCCGCGGCTCGGTCTGCGACAAGGCCTCATGGTGAATCAGGGTCTGATCAACCAGGCTGTTGCTGCTGGTTTAAGTAAGTTAGTGTTATGCTCGCTGTGTGAGCAAACACTAATATTAACGGTGTTTTTTTGACTTCTCTCATTCTAGTCACTTCATATATATGATGATCTACAGAAACCTCATTACATTTAGGAAATCTACTGGTCATTTATGGGCAGCCTCATAGTCTGCCAATTTATTTCTGTACAGTTAAAATTTACAACTACAATAACTTTTTCCTTATTACTTTCAGGTTTCATCAAGAGTTCCCTAACAATATATAAGGTAATCTCTCATTTATCCAATCTTGCGTTTCTCTTACCCGAGTATTATTAAATTTCGGGTTACATGTACTTCAAGAGTTTCCCATCATCATTATTGTACACAATTATCCCTAAAATTTTACGATTTTCTGAAATTTGCATTTCGGTTTCTTTAATTTTGCAGAGAATCTTTTACCAATATTTCCATTCTTCCTCCTCTCTTCTCTACACTGTCTCTTCTCTACACTGTCTCTTCTCTACACTGTCTCTTCTCCACGCTGAGTCATTTATGTGAATCAGAATCTTATTAAAATATGGTTTTCCAGTTCCGGTTCAGTAAGCAAACTATGTCAGGTTTCATGTCATATATATATATATATATATATATATATATATATATATATATATATAATATATATATATATATATATATATATATATATATATATAATATCAGTAAGTTGTAATCTTAAGATTACTGTGATGAAAATGGTTTCGATGACCGACTAGCTGAAGAATGCGGCATGCAAAGAGTACGTTACATTTATTCGGCGTATGTACACACTCCCATATGGGCTGCCTCCCAACCAGCGAACCGGGTGCTAAGGGTTTAACGATTTAGAGGGCCATATCGTTAAATCAGTACCTGAGTTCATTAACCAAACAAAAGCTGGGTCGGACAATTGCTGATGTGATGTGGTGTCACTCACAGTCAGCCCTTGTCACTCTGAGACTGCTGCTGGTTGAGCACGGTTGTCTCTCTCTCGCTGTTGTTGCCTTGACTTACCGTGTCCCCATTACGACCAGGTTTACAGGCCTTGATTACCTGGCTTGTAATAAAGAATCACACACATGAGAAACGTTTGGGAAGCTTTATTACTGAAACGTTTCACCAGCCTGTGTTTTTTTTTAAGTCCATTACAGAGAAGAATAATGGAAGATGAGGAGGAGTTTGAGGTAATCAGTCCCTATACTTGGAGTCGATGTGGTCAATCCATCAGTCTTGAGAAAGGTAGAACATATGTGCGGAGAAGTGCCTTATATAATGTAGAGACGTGAGTTGAAGCAGCAGGAGGCGGAGTCACCAGTGGAAATATCCACTAGTAGGTCATATCTGTAGGTGAGGCAAGAGTTGAAGAGTTAATTATATCAAGATGCTGCTGTGTCAACATCAACATCTCGCTGTATCAACATCAACATCTTGCTGTGTCAACATCATCTTAGGAGCTTGATACTTCTCCACTTGAATGACTGGACACATTATGAAGGATTAATCCTAACTTGAGACATGCGTAGTACTCCACCACCTCCACCACCATCACCACCACCACCACCATCACCACCACCACCAACACCACCATCACCATCACCGGAACCACCACCACCACCATCATCAGCACCACCATCACCGGAACCACCACCACCACCACCATCATCAGCACCACCATCACCATCACTACCATCACCATCACCACCACCATCACCACCACCTCCACCACCACCATCAGCACCACCACCACCATCACCACCACTACTACCACCATCACCACCAACATCACAACCACCACCTCCACCACCACCACTACCACCACCATCACCACTACCATCACCACAACCACAACCACCATTGCCACTACCTACACCACCACCACCATTACCACCACTACCACCATCACCACTACCACCTCCACCACCACCAACACAATCTCCAAAAACACCACCTCTACCACCACCACCACCACCATCACCACCACCTCCACCATCACCACCACCTCCACCATCACCACCACCTCCACCAATACCACCATCACCACCACCACCATCAACACCACCATCACCACCACCTCCACCCCCACCACCCCCACCACCTCCACCTCCACCACAATCAACACCATCACTACCACCTTCACCACCACCCTTACCACCACCATCACCATCATCACCACCACCACCATCATCACCACCACCTCCACCACCACCACCATCACCACCAACATCACCTCCACCACCATCATCACCACCTCCGTCACCTCCACCACCACCACCTCCACCATGACCAAAACCACCTCCACCACCACCTCCACCACTACCATCACCACAACCTCCACCATCACCATCATCAGCACTTCTACCACCACCACCACTACCATCACCACCACCTCCACAACCACCATCACCATCCCCTCCATTACCATCACCCCCACCTCCACCTCTACCACCACCTCCACAATAACCACCACCATCACTACCACCATCAACAGCACCATCACTACCACCATCAAAACCACCTCCACCACCACCTCCACCTCCACAATAACCACCACCATCACCACCACAATCACTACCACCACCTCGACGACGACCACCACCACCACCTCGACAACCACCATCACCACCACCTCCACCACCACCATCATCACTATTTCCACAACGTTCACAACCATCACCTCGACAACCACCATCACCACCACCTCCACCACCACCATCATCACTATTTCCACAACGTTCACAACCACCACTATCGTTATCTAAACATTTTTTCACCACGACCATCACTGTCACCACTACTACCACAATAATAACTGCTACCACCACAACCACCACTATCTCCACAGTTAACACCACGATGACAGCCGCCACCACCGTCACTATCAACACCACTTCCACCACCACCATCAACAACAGAAGAATCACTACCACACTCACCATCACCACAATTACCATCGCCATCACCACACAGGTTCTGGCATCTACTAGTCTGTAGTGTTGGTCACAGGTTCTGGCATCTACTAGTCTGTAGTGTTGGACACAGGTTCTGGCATCTACTAGTCTGTAGTGTTGGACACAGGTTCTGGCATCTACTAGTCTGTAGTGTTGGACACAGGTTCTGGCATCTACTAGTCTGTAGTGTTGGACACAGGTTCTGGCATCTACTAGTCTGTAGTGTTGGACACAGGTTCTGGCATCTACTAGTCTGTAGTGTTGGACACAGGTTCTGGCATCTACTAGTCTGAGTGTTGGACACAGGTTCTGGCATCTACTAGTCTGTAGTGTTGGACACAGGTTCTGGCATCTACTAGTCTGTAGTGTTGGACACAGGTTCTGGCATCTACTAGTCTGTAGTGTTGGACACAGGTTCTGGCATCTACTAGTCTGCAGTCTTGGACACAGGTTCTGGCATCTACTAGTCTGTAGTGTTGGACACAGGTTCTGGCATCTACTAGTCTGTAGTGTTGGTCACAGGTTCTGGCATCTACTAGTCTGTAGTGTTGGTCACAGGTTCTGGCATCTACTAGTCTGTAGTGTTGGACACAGGTTCTGGCATCTACTAGTCTGTAGTGTTGGTCACAGGTTCTGGCATCTACTAGTCTGTATTGTTGGACACAGGTTCTGGCATCTACTACTCTGTAGTGTTGGACACAGGTTCTGGCATCTACTAGTCTGTAGTGTTGGTCACAGGTTCTGGCATCTACTAGTCTGAGTGTTGGACACAGGTTCTGGCATCTACTAGTCTGTAGTGTTGGTCAAGGTTCTGCATCTACTAGTCTGTAGTGTTGGTCACATCATGGCTTCTGGTACAACATGCTAGTCTCGTTTTGTCGTTAGGACTATCAGTTCTCATCTACTAATCTCATCTCTTTCCTTTCATTATTCCTCTATGTCTTATTCTTGATTACAGTTTCTTAATCTACTACTCTGAGTGTCCTTACAAATGGAATAACTTAAGAAATGCTCACTCTCTCTTGCCATTCTCGTCACTTCCTTCTGCTCACTGTACTACACTGCGTACCTCGTGGCATCTCTAGTCTGAGTGGAATCACAGATTCCCTGTGCCACCTCCTACTATGTTCTGCCCACCTTCTCTTGCCACCTTTCCATCTGCCACCTTCCTCTTGAACCCTTCCATCTGCCCACCTCCTCTGCCCACCTTCCCTCCTGTCCACGTTCCCTTCCGCCACCTTCCATCTGCACCTCGCCACCTTCTCCTCATGCCCACCTTCCATCCTCCCCACGTTCCATCATGCCCACCTTCCCTCCTGTTCTCCTGCCCACCTTCACTCCTGCCCAACTTCCTTCCTGCCCACCTGCACTCTTATCCAACTTCCCTTCTGCCTACTTTCCCTCCTGACCACCTGCTCTTCTCCCCACCTTCCCTTCAGCCCACCTGCCCTCCTGCCCACCTTCCCTCCTTCCCACCTTCCAACATGCCACACTTCCTCCTGCCCCACCTTCCATCCTCCCCACCTTCCATCATGCCCACCTTCCCCTTGCCCACCTTCCTTCCTGCCCACCTGCCCTCTTACCCAGCTTCCCTTCTGCCCACCTTCCCTCCTGACCACCTGCCCTCCTGCCCACCTTCCCTCCTGCCCGCCCACTAACTTGTCCTGCCCACCTGCCCTCCTCCCCACCTTCCTTTCTGCCATCCTGCCCACCTTCCTTCCTGCCCTCCTCCCACCTGCCCTCTTGCCCACCTTCCCTCCTGCCCACCTTCCCTCCTGCCAACTTTCATTCCTGTTCACCTGTCCTATTGCCCACCTTCCCTACTGCCCACCTTCTATCCTGCCCACCTTCCCTCCTGACTTCCTGCCTACCTGCTCTCCTGCCCAACCTTTTTCCTGCCCACCTGCCCTTTTGCCCAACTTCCCTTCTGCCCACCTTCCCTCCTGACCACCTGCCCTCCTCCCCACTTTCCATTCTGCCCTCCTGCCCACCTGCCCACCTGCCCGCCTTCCCTCCAGCCAACCTTCATTCCTGCCCACCAATATGAAAATACCCTGAAAACCATTCAGAGGTCTGACACAGGTATACCTTGGGTTTACATATTATGGTGAACTTTGTTACTGGTGCTAAGGATGGAACTAGTGTACTGTAATAGCAAACCAATGGGTATACCCACTCACCCAGGCTTCTCTGGGTATGTGTGCAGCTAACAGCAACAGCCTTGTTGAACGAGCTTTCCAGACGAGGAGTCTAGCTTAAAGTTTGTCTGCTACGAATATAAATTGATAGTTTATTTGTATACCTGTTTTTGTAAAAACGATGATATCCTGTACCCAATATATCC
>WNWK01002822.1:0-170000 GCA_009830355.1 Cherax destructor
GACCAGCTTTCTGACAGTATACAAATGAGAGGCTTGCAGAATGCCATTGCTACATTAAAGAAAGCCAGTGCAGGACATACTGACCTTAACTTTAAGTCTGACCGGGTCGGGCCAATATTATTATTATACTCAAAAAAGCGCTAAAACCACAGGGTTATATAGCGCGGCGGTCGGGCCAATAGACCTATTAATTGGAGGTGAACACTACAGCAAATTTGTGCAAGGAATGACAAAACAGTGAACATTCGCAGTTTATATCTAATGTAAATGCAAACGAGTAATAATACTCTTACCTACAGATTTCAGGACACCAATGTCGTTACCGTGAATGTAGCCGGGTGAGGCGCCTCAGGGCTGCTCACTAGAATCACAGAAACTGTGACTTTGTTCTGAAGCTCATTAATGATTTAGATGTAACTACAACCTCGAGTAATCGACGTTAAAAATATCTAGGTTTAAAGTAGACACGTTAGCTCAATTAATGACAGTTGAAGCAGCATCGTGCTTAATTTGTGTGTTCAAAATCACATTCTCTTGGCACCAGTTTTCATAACAGTCCTTTCTGATGATATTATTATTTATAAGTCAAAAATGGTCTCCAATATAAATATATGCATTATGATAGATTATCAGCATACTTTAGTTAATCCGTTTTAATAATAGGATGGCGAACTTTAATTGAATATAAGTGAAGTGAATTTTACTATTTAATACAATAAATATATAAACCATATAAACAACTACCCAAAACAACAACTGCATTATATAACTCGGTAAAACCATCATCACACAAAAAATATATCTTGGTCATATATATTATATATATATATATATATATATATATATATATATATATATATATATATATATATATATATATATATATATATTGTGTGTGTGTGTGTGTGTGTGTGTGTGTGTGTGTGTTTGCGACCAAGAATCGCATTTTTGCCGATGTAGAATGAATTTCAGCACAGACGAACTTGAAAAAAATATTAATTAGCTTACAAATGTCTAATTAGCAGAATAATAAACTCACCTCATTTACAGTGCATATGAGTTGTATCGAAAGTTAGTGACGTTAATGCGAAGTGTAGAAATGTTCTAGAGTCAACAGGTGGCAACAAGGTCAGCTGTCTACAGTGTGGTTATATATATATAGTGTACTGTACTCCAACAACGGTGTAGTGTGGTGTGCAGTGATTGTATTCTGTAGCAAGAAGGTACAGAAGCATCAACCATGAGGACTCTGGTGCTTATGTTAGCGTTCTTGTGGGCACCTCAGCCCAAGGTAAACACAAGCCCGATGGATAAGGCAAAAATGTGTTATCCTGTGGTACAACATTCTATGATGTCATTCCAGTTAGTCTGCTGTGTTAAATTCCATCGACTGTTCATTCATTAGGGAAAATCAAGTGACCATATGACCCGCTCAATTGAGCATTAAGAGCAGTGTAAACATTTCATTAATATCTTCATCTATTCACTTATACCACGACTAATTTCTAAGGTTAGGGATTTAACTATCGGTCTATATACACATTATTACATTATTATTTTATCCCTGCCCTCAGAGGAATGCAACCCTCGCGAGATGGAAGGGGGAATTGTGTGTGTCTGCGACGCCTCTTTCTGTGACGAGCCGGGCATCATTGACTTTCCTGACGAAGGTAGCTTTACCGTCGTCACCAGCAATGAGGAAGGTCTCAGGTTTAACGTAGAGACTTTCCCTGTGGCCAGCGAAGAAACTCCAGGTGAGTAGTGACTATCTGGATACATTAGATCGTTTTCTCGTTTTTTTCTAGTACTGAAAGGATCACGTTTATTAAACAATGATGGTAACATGCTTGTATGTGTGAAGAACTTCCTTAAGGAAAGAGGATAATTTCTCTCAAGGTGCCAACCTATTACTGCAACCTTAGTTGTTATTAACAATAATTACCATCAGACACACCCTTAATTAAGCATGCTTACAAATTATATTAAAAACTGTACACAAACAAAAACAGAATAATGAGTTCCAAACAAAGTTTTAGAAACAACCCCTATCCTGGAGAATTAGTTTCTATGTATATGTTACTGTATTAAAAGTAAATGTCAGAAAACATAACAAAAGCAAAGCTTTATAATTGTATCAGTGTTCCATATATATATTTGTTATGCATCTACTCAAAGAACAATGTCCACTCAACACCTGTATAAAATATAAAACCCATGTACAAATTATTTACACCCACAGTTACTTAGACCGACACAGGGTGGCATGTTCGGACATATGCCACAGATAAGACCTGCACCAGATAACAAACAATAGCAACAATATCTGTGTTCTTGCCAGATGCTGTGTTGGTGACGGTGAACCGTGATGACGTGTACCAGACAATGCTGGGCTTCGGCGGAGCCTTCACCGACTCCGCAGGTCTCAGCGTTGTCAGCCTTCCCAGCGAGGCCCAAGAATACTTCCTCAGGTAAAGGCCTTCACGCTGGTACCTTCTCGTTCTGAGATTATACTCTACAGCGCTACTAGATGTTGTGGAAATCACAAACAGGTAAATCCGTATTTTGAAAAAGCATTCATTCTTTTGTTGTGTCTCGGCCCAGACGGTGAACACGGCTGCATTACCTGATCACCATAACTAAATGACCGTCTGAAATCTACAAACACAGTTTTTTAGCTCCCGTCGTTATGCCGAAAATCTAAATTTTCAGAAAATCGGCAAATTTGATTCAGGTGATACAAAATTTCACATAGCTAATTAAATATTAATTGGTGAGAATACTTATTTCCTTGACGGCATAAGGTACAATATGAAAATCTCTTGTCGTCAGATACTGTTTATTTTAATATCCAGCAGTTTTAATTTTGCTAATGTAGTCATGACCAGGTCGGGAACGTTCTTGACTAACGTATCTTAAAGATAACTTGTATTAACACCTCCCCCTTCTCATTTCTTTACAAAATAGGCAGTTTTTAATTCTTGCTGTACTTACATTCTCTGTGTTGTATTATGTCCTTCAATCGTTCTACAACATATTAAAATACAGATTAAAAAATATACCTAGTTTATACATGACATTATTTTACCTACACAAGCTCAAACAATATATAGTTGGTTATACAACTTTAAAAGTGGAATTAACAGCTGCAAAAAATTTCCAATTTTAGTGTATATAAATGTTTAGATGAATAAAATAAACATCGTTCAGTACTATTCACACTACAGTATAAACGACTGTTCTCATAAGGTGGAACATATGTCTAGCAGTCTACGCATTATAGTCATATTCATGGGAAACACTAAACCCCTGGCGGTACAGAGGGTGGAGGTAAATCAGGTTTGATCCGAGGAAGGGAAGGGGTTAGCATCAAGGTACACCCTTGGTGAGTTGTTCGTATAATTCAGAAGATAATTTGTCTCATTATTTACAATCGTAGATCCTACTTTGCTGAAGAAGGTAACGCATATTCCATCGGTCGCATCCCTATCGCTGGCGCTGACTGCTCCACCAGGACTTACTCCTACGATGATGTCGAGGGAGACGTCGACCTTGTACACTGGAACCTGACTTATGAGGATTACGATTATAAGGTGAATACTGATGGAAAACGCTTTGTTAGTGCAGTTTCACTTTTTCTTATCAAAACTAACGAATCGCCAAGTTCAGAGGTGGTTAAATGTTCTTGTATAGTCCTGTATCTCATCCTGATTATAATTCTGCATCATTTTGTCATGAGAGTTTAGTTGCCATGCTGAGGCTCCGGGTGAAGGTCATAAGTAACAGCACCAGACAGTTATTAGTTAGGCTCAACGAAAGTCATCAATGTGTAAAAAATAATAATTAAAGCAATAATTTTTAGAAGGCAGTACTAAACCTGTAAGGGTCCTGTAACATCTGAAAAATGGAACGTAATCAGAATTGATCTAAACAGTTCGATAGTATCTCCAGTTTCTTAGATCAAGAATCTTTCACCAGTATCAAGGAACCTCCCTCCCTCCCCTTGAAGGGATAATATGAGCATTGGACAACGCTAAATTTTCTCCCTTAGGAGCAAATCTCTTATAATATTCACAAAAAAGTGAATACCACAAATTTATTTAGAGAATGCAAAAGCATTTCTTCTCTCACACTTGTGACAATCATTTGTTTACCACAGATCCCACTGATCCTGCGGGCCATAGAGCTGGCTCCTCGGCCACTGAAGTTGTTTGGCTCACCCTGGGCACCTCCTGCCTGGATGAAGACTAATGGAGAGTTCAATGGAGCTGGAATACTTATAAAGGAGATGTGGCAACCCTATGCTAACTACCTTGTTAAGTAAGTAATAAGGCTGTGCTTAGTGGTAAACTCGGAAGCATTCAAAAGTATACCTTGTTTTCAATAAGTATTTATAGATATTTTTATCTTATTTATTTTTTGATTTGGTATATTTTTTTTATTTAATTTAACAGATTCGTGGAGGCATATGAAGCAGAAGGAGTTGGTCTGTGGGGACTCACACCACAGAATGAACCCCTCGGTGGCCTCAATAATGTATGTATTTCTCTGCACTGTAAATACTGCATCTTATAATTGATCTTATTCCTGCTTTAAAATTGTATAGTAAGTGAAGCAATATTTTCTTATGGTTGACTAGTGTATTTGTTGAAACAGTGGCCCATAAATTGTTGTGGATGGACGGCCGAGGAAATGCGTGACTGGTTGAAAGGTAACCTGGGACCCACACTGGAGGCTAACGGGTATCGTCGTCTGAAGATGATGATAGTTGACTTCAATAGAGACTCTCTGCCCTGGTTCGTCGAGACGGTAAGTCCTTTGTATAACGTGTTATGTTTGAATTCCATCATCTAAGCGGGTAGTTCTGGGCAGCATATTAGATGCATCAAGTTTTGTTTGATGCAACCATCTCATCCAGTGTTGTCCGGTGCAACCATCTCATCCAGTGTTGTCCGGTGCAACGCTATGAACAGCTTCGAATTATATTTGCTAGATTCCTTTATTAACTGGCTAGGTTTGTGATCCCATTAACTTTAGAAAGAATCATAATTGTGAAATGACATTAGTTTTGATAACATAGCATGTAATAGGCAAACATGAAGCTGATTAGTTTTGATAACATAGCATGTAATAGGCAAACATGAAGCTGATAAAAGGTAAATTGTTAAGTTTTACAGCAATTTTCATTAAGATCGGCTTTCAGTTAGGAGGGAGAATTTTAGCAATAAAATCTCAAAAGGAAATCAAGGTTTTTCTTATTAACTAACACGCAAGCCATGATTAACAAACATACTGAAAAATATTACACGTTTTTACCACAGTTGCTGGATGACCCTGAGTGTGCTCAGTACGTTGACGGTACAGCCGTCCACTGGTACTCAGACTCTAAAGTCAGCGCTACTGTTCTCGACGAGACCCACGAACTTTCTCCAGAAAGGTTCATTCTCTACACTGAGGCCTGTTTCAGTAAGTACGAAAATATATACTTAAGAATAAAGGTTTAAGGCACAAGAATGATTTAAGAACCTGCATGAGGGGTGCAAAAGAAGGACACTATAACCAGGGGTTTGAGCTTGAGGATATTTATAGTCCGTGTATCTAATCATGAAAATATTGCTCTTCATGCCACTAACCATATATAAGAATATATAGAGGAAAACACTTAGTAAAAAGAGTTTTAGTGGACAAGCTTTCCCTCAAGTGAGAGCTTTATGTCCTGCAAAGTACCCATAGTATTATCTATACCCACAATATTATTTATACACCTCTGTTGGACTTGATAAAGGACACACTTGAGCGTAAACTTATCCATTAAGACTTGCGTTGCCGTCTTGCAGGATTCTCCTACAAATTGTGTCTCATTAACCACATTATTTTTAAAATAGATTTTTACTAATATCTGAGGTGATTCTTAGTTTAAGGTCCAACTGTAGAGAGAAATATTGTCACTGGTTCTCGCACTTTTTAGAACTAAACTCGGTT
Organism: Cherax destructor; assembly: GCA_009830355.1. NCBI lineage: Eukaryota > Metazoa > Arthropoda > Malacostraca > Decapoda > Parastacidae > Cherax > Cherax destructor. The sequence continues at coordinate 5,980 of WNWK01002822.1, forward strand.
CTTTTTTAAAGGCTTCGACGAGGCAGAACTTGGATCATGGCAGCGAGGAGAGGAGTATGCACATCACATTTTTGAAGTAAGAGCTAGGTCATCCACTATTAACAATAAAATATAAATTACCGTGACTGGACGTCGTCAGATTTCATTTCTGATATATGTTCTTATTGTGATTTAATTCACCATTCGTAAGTCTTTTTTACAGTTAAATAGAACTAAGTTTTTAATCATGTATTCAAAGGCTGCCTCAGTCCAGCTTCCACAAAGCTCTGCATTTTTAGCAATTAACTTACTCCTACCACTCATCATGACTCACGAAATCGTAATGACACAATTGAAAACAAACCATACCACGGGCGGGGATAGAACCCGCGATCAGAGGCATAAAACTTCTGCAATTGTTCCTAATTTTCTTACGTAAAGACAATTTATAGTGACTCAGGATTTAAGCAAATTGAACAAAACGTTTGTGTATTTGTATATACTATGAAAATGCTTGTTGCGTCAATGCAAACAAGTATTAAGATATTCTTTATCACATTTCCTTAAGTACTGAAATCCTTATTGAAAATAAATCGTCTATGAAAAAACTTCGTCAATATGTTAAAAAAGACAATATATGATTATTCATTCTTCCAATGTGTCATTCTTCATTGTAAAATGTAAACAAATATCTAATACTGATGTTAATATGAATAAACAGTACATGGAATGTATTTCTCCAGGCTGTAAACCACTACTCGACTGGCTGGGTGGACTGGAACATGGCTCTGGACAGGCTTGGTGGACCCAACTGGGCTAACAGCATGCTTGATGCCCCTGTCATCGTTAATACTGTTAGTATAACTCATCGTTATCGTTCTACCTGTTTATGAGATATGATTGAGTATTCGCTCCTAACACGAGAACACTGTTTATATTTAGTAGTTCGATCCAGTTTATGTTACTAATATTTCAGTGGGTGCATCTTATCAAAATCGGCTGCTCTGTATTTAGGAATCATCATAATATTAATTTCAGCTCACGAACTGAGTGTCTGGGGTTCGATACCCGGTACGGGTGGAAAACTTGGGCATGCTTCCTCACACCTACTGCTCTTGTTCACCTAGAAGTATGTACCTGAGTGTTAACTGACTAGTGTGGGTCGCATCCTGGGGGTGGTATTATACCTTAGATAAGGCTGGAACTTTGAAATGAGCTGAGGTTGGATAACAGCTCTTAGCCTGTAAAATTTATTTGTGTAAAAAAAAGAAGTTATTGAGATGTTGTGACCATTTAAAAAGGTAGAAGCAGAATAGGAAAACATTTAGGGTGAATAAATTTAGGCTGGAAGGAAGGAGGGATTGGGGTTGTCTAAGAGAGGCGTGCATGAGCATGTTTGATCGGAGTAAGTGGAGACAAGTGTTTTTTTAGGGTTTGACGTGCTGTTAGAGTGAAAGCAAGGTGACATTTATGAGGGGATTCGGGAAAAACCTGTTAGCCAGACTTTTATCCTGGAGGTGGGGAGTACAGTGTCCACACTCTGAAGAAGGAATGTGGATGTTGCATTTCAGAGCGCTGCTTGAACTGTAATGCCGGTTTACTTCCGGTAAAACAGTTACTGAATGAATTATGGTGAAACTGTTTTCCTTGTTTAGGGGTCACCCTTCACCTTTAAGGTAGCAGGCTGGTAGACATCAACCACCCAGGGAGGTACTACCGTCCTGCCAAGTGAGTGTAAAACAGAAACCTGTAACTGTTTTACATGATGGTAGGATTGCTGGTGTCCCTTTTTTTTGTCTCATAAACACGCTGGATAGCAGGTATTTCTTGCTGCTTCTACTTACACTTAGGTCACACTACACAGGCAGGCACATGCATATATATACATACACACTAGGCACTAAACTATAGACCAGTGTCACTTACGTGTATAGTGTGCAAAGTCATGGAGAAGATTATCAGGAGGAGAATGGTAGAGCACCTGGAACGGCACAGGATTATAAACGACAACCAGCACGGATTCATGGAAGGTAAATCCTGTGTCACAAACCTTCTGGAGTTCTATGACAAAGTAACAGAAGTAAGACACGAGAGGGGTGGGTTGATTGCATTTTCTTGGACTGCAGGAAGGACTTCGACACAGTTCCTCATAAGAGATTAGTGGAGAAGTTAGAGGATCAGGCGTGTATAACAGGAAGGGCACTGCAATGGATCAGAGAATACCTGACAGGGAGGCAACAACGGGTCATGGTACGTGACGAGGTATCACAGTGGGCGCCTGTGACGAGCGGGGTCCCACAGGGGTCAGTCCTAGGACCAGTGCTATTCTTGGTATATGTGAATGACATGACGGACGGGATAGAGGAAGAGAGAGGAAGAGCCAGTTGTGAGTGTGGGGGAAGTTTGTGAGGCAGTGGGTAGAATGAAAGGGGGTAAGGCAGTTGGGATTGATGGGATAAAGATAGAAATGGTAAAAGCAGGTGGGGATATAATTTTACAGTGGTTGGTGTTTTTATTTAATAAATGTATGGAAGTGGGTAAGGTATCTAGGGATTGGCAGACAGCATGAACAGTCCATTTGTATAAAGGCAAAGGGGACAAAAGAAAGTGCAAAAATTATAGGGGAATAAGTGTTGAGTATACCTGGTAAAGTGTATGGTAGAGTTATTATTGAATGAATTAAGCGTAAGACAGAGAGTAGGATAGCAGATGAACAAGGAGGCTTTAGGAAAGGTAAGGGGTGTGTAGACCAAGTGTTTACAGTGAAACATATAGGTGAACAGTATTTAGATAAGGGTAGAAGTTTTTGTGGCATTTATGGAATTGGAAAAGGCGTAAGACAGGATGGATAGGGGGGCAGTGTGGCATATTTTCCAAATGAATGGAATACGAGGTAAGCTATTGAAAGCAGTGAAGAGTTTTTACGAGGATAGTGAGGCTCAGGTTAGAGTATGTAGGAGAGAGGGAGATTATTTCCCAGTAAAAGTAGGCCTTAGACGAGGATGTGTGTTGTCACTATTGTTGTTCAATATATTTATAGATGGGTTTGTAAGAGAAGTGAATGCTCGGGAGTTGGCAAGAGGTGTGGGGTTAAAAGATAAAGAATCTAACACAAAGTGGTAGTTTTTCTCAGTTGCTCTTTGCTGATGACACTGTGCTTTTGGGAAATTCTGAAAAGAAGTTGCAGAGGTTGGTGGATGAGTTTGGTAGGGTATGTAAAAGAAGAAAATTAAAATTGAATATAGGAAAGAGTAAGGTGATGAGGATAACAAAAACAATAGGTAACGAAAGATTGGATATCAGATTGGAGGGAGAGAGTATGGAGGAGGTGAATGTATTCAGATATTTAGGAGTGGACGTGTCAGCAGATGGGTCTATGAAAGATGAGGTGAATTATAAAATTGATGAGGGGAAAAAGGTGAATGGTGCACTTAGGAGTCTGTGGAGACAAATAACTTTGTCCAGGGAAGCAAAGAGGGAAATGTATGAGAGTATACCAACGCTCTTATATGGGTGTGAAGCATGGGTGGTAAATGTTCCAACAAGGAGAAGGCTGGAGGCAGTGGAGATGTCGAGTATGAGGGCAATGTGTGGTGCGACTATAATGCAGAGAATTCGTAGTGTGAAAATTATGAGGTGCGGGATTATCAAAATTATTATCCAGAGGGCTGAGGAGGGGCTGTAGAGGTGGTTCTGACATGTAGAGAGGATGGAACAAAATAGAATGACTTCGAGAGTATAAATATGTAATGGAGAGAAGGCGGGGTAGGGGTCGGCCTAGGACAGGTTGGAGGGAGGGGGTAAAGGAGGTTTTGTGTGCGAGGGGCTTGGATGTCCAGCAAGCATGCGTGAGCGTGTTAGATAGGAGTGAATGGAGACAAATGGTTTTTAGGACTTGACGTGCTGTTGGAGTGTAAGCAAGGTAACATTTATGAAGGGATTCAGGTAAACCGGCAGGCTGGACTTAGGTCCTGGAGATGAGAAGTACAGTGCCGGCACTCTGAAGGAAGGGTGTTAATATTGCAGTTTTATAACTGTAGTGTAAGCGCGCCTCTGGTAAAACAGTAATGGAGTGAATTATGAAAGTTTTTCTTTTTCGGGCCACCCTACCTTGGTGGGAGACAGCCGATGTGTTAATAAAAAAGTAAATAAATAAAACCTTCCGTGGTAGGAAACGCCTAGCAAAGTAAAAAACCAATATTAAATGTCGAGTATTCTGAATAAAAAATTCAAAGGAAAATTAATTTTATTTTGCATCCCAATTTTTTTTTTGTAAAACGGTTCATCCGTTATGTTTCCTGTAATTTTTTTTATACAAAACTCATAATACAAGCAATTATTAGCAACTACAAGACGGTCTTAACGACAATGCAAAATATAACTCTTCAGTGGGATCATAAAGAGTACAAAGAACGTTGCATATAATCTACAGGATGAGGGAGAGTTCTTCAAGCAACCAATGTTCTACGTTATGGGTCACTTCAGTAAATTCGTGGTGGATGGTGCTGAGCGCGTGTCCTCCTCCGCCACCAGCGACACACTTGAAACTGCTGCTTTCATTGACCCCTCAGGCAGCACTGTTGTTCTTCTTCTCAACAAGTAAGAAAAGATGATGCATGATTATTATGTAAGATACGTCAGGAAACAGGACAAGTGTTTCCTGACGCGGACCTTGGTCATATGATGACCCGCCACTGGATCTGTTGGTTATTTAACGTAATCCTTCCGCAAACTTACCGGTCCATCTCTTTAAAAAAAATCTTATTAAGTAGATTGTTAGGCTTTAAGCCTTTCGACTGCATACATGTGATACTTTACAGAAGCGTCCTAAATACATTCAAAATAATTAACTATATTTCACATATATCATTCCGTTCAACTAACAATTTTAAATACTAATTTTAAATTCAGATTACTACAACAGAAAATTTTCATAACATAAATAACATATTTTATTATGTTCATTTGGAAGTTCTCATTTTTCTTAGCTTATCCAATATTCGAAGCTATAAAACAATTAACTGATATTTGCTTTCAGAGGTGAGAGCGAAGTGGACGTCTCTGTGACTGATGGTGCTGATACTTTCCTTAACTATAAGATGCCTGCCAAGTCCATCCAGACCATCCTACATTAATGTCATACTGAACTCGGCAATATTCTTCCACCAGTTAAGAGCCTTCAGTCCTCCTATTAACATTCACCAAAACCTGATCTTTTTGTATGAATGATAATCAAGATCCAGTGACCTCCATGAACTGATCTGATTCAGTTTTGTTCCAGACAAACGTGTTCGAAAGATAACCTGGGCTTGCCCGTATCAACACAGGTTAGAGAACAAAATTTAAATAAACATAATATTTCATGTATTGATCTTTATTTTATAACCCTCGTAATAAGCATTATGAACCCATTAGTTCGAACAGTTATATACAAAGTAACAATTAAGCATATATTACAATGCATCTGATGCGCATTTAATACATAACCTCTAGACAAAACTTAAAAAGAACACCATCAGGTATTGTTCAGAAGATAACCCAGAAACATCTCGTGAAGGACTGGTGAGCGAAGATTCCAGGGATAAGGGATCCTGATTTTTTTCCACAGAACTGCTGTAAGATGGAAGACTGAAACAACGTTACATTCTCTTCTAGGATTAGCTATAGACAAAAATCCTGGAGAAGAGACGCTGTCCAAGTTTTACGTCACCATATTTCAAGAGATATTAAACAAATCGCGTATTCCTTAGAGTAAGATTCACGGCAGCAGTAATAGTAGTAGTAGAAGAAGAGAGAAAAGAACAACTTTGCAGCTCGAGACCAGTGATTCAATAAATGCGGTCTTGTGCGCTGTTGAGATGGATGGCTTTTTCTAATTTGGAATAAAAATGTTGGTAGAAAGAGAATGCTAAAAATTATGAGCAATTCTGTAGACTGAAAGTGGAAAAAAACAATTAAGAGGCATTCTTCGCGTCCATTATGCAAGGCAAAATAATAACAGAAAAAAATGAGGGTTAAGCTAATATTTTTTTCGAATTAAATCAAATAATAGACAGGAGTTTGTTTTAATATAATAGGCAAAACTATTTTAGCAAAAATAAATTTGACTAAGTTACAAGTGCCTCAGAGAGAGCGAAATGATTTTTTGTGAGTCTAAAGGTCATTTGACTCCACGATGGCTTTTAAGGTCGCAGATATAAATGTGTACACAAGTACACGTTTATATATATAAAATATTATATATTTACTAAGAGATAAGCCTCTCGATATAAATAGTCAACAGAAAGATGAAATTCAGTTCAGACGTAAGAGTATAGGAATACAAAGTGCGAGCTTCAGTGACTGCCCCGGAAGTGTTAGCTTCACTGACTGCCCCGGAAGTATTAGCTTCACTGACTGCCCCGGAAGTGTTAGCTTCACTGACTGCCCCGGAAGTGCGAGCTTCACTGACTGCCCCGGAAGTGCGAGCTTCACTGACTGCCCCGGAAGTGTTAGCTTCACTGACTGCCCCGGAAGTGTTAGCTTCACTAACTGCCCCGGAAGTGTTAGCTTCACTGACTGCCCCGGAAGTGTTAGCTTCACTGACTGCCCCGGAAGTGCGAGCTTCACTGACTGCCCCGGAAGTGCGAGCTTCACTGACTGCCCCGGAAGTGCGAACTTCACTGACTGCCCCGGAAGTGCAAGCTTCACTGACTGCCCCGGAAGTGCGAGCTTCACTGACTGCCCCGGAAGTGCGAGCTTCACTGACTGCCCCGGAAGTGCGAGCTTCACTGACTGCCCCGGAAGTGCGAGCTTCACTGACTGCCCCGGAAGTGCGAGCTTCACTGACTGCCCCGGAAGTGCGAGCTTCACTGACTGCCCCGGAAGTGTTAGCTTCACTGACTGCCCCGGAAGTGCGAGCTTCACTGACTGCCCCGGAAGTGCGAGCTTCACTGACTGCCCCGGAAGTGCGAGCTTCACTGACTGCCCCGGAAGTGTTAGCTTCACTGACTGCCAAGGAAGTGCGAGCTTCACTGACTGCCAAGGAAGTGCGAGCTTCACTGACTGCCCCGGAAGTGTTAGCTTCACTGACTGCCCCGGAAGTTCGAGCTTCACTGACTGCCCCGGAAGTGTTAGCTTCACTGACTGCCCCGGAAGTGCGAGCTTCACTGACTGCCCCGGAAGTTCGAGCTTCACTGACTGCCCCGGAAGTTCGAGCTTCACTGACTGCCCAGGAAGTGCGAGCTTCACTGACTGCCCCGGAAGTGCGATCTTCACTGACTGCCCCGGAAGTGCGAGCTTCACTGACTGCCCCGGAAGTGCGAGCTTCACTGACTGCCCCGGAAGTGCGAGCTTCACTGACTGCCCCGGAAGTGCGAGCTTCACTGACTGCCCCGGAAGTGCTAGTTTCACTGACTGCCACGGAAGTGCGAGCTTCAGTGACAGCCCCGGAAGTACGAGCTTCAGTAACTGCCCCGGAAGTGCGAGCTTCAGTAACTTCCCCGGAAGTGCGAGCTTCAGTGACTGCCCCGGAAGTGCGAGTTTCAGTAACTGCCCCGGAAGTGCGAGCTTCAGTGACTGCCCCGGAAGTGCGAGCTTCAGCGACTGCCCCGAAAGTGCGAGCTTCAGTGACTGCCCCGGAAGTGCGAGCTTCAGTAACTGCCCCGGAAGTGCGAGCTTCAGTAACTGCCCCGGAAGTGCGAGCTTCAGTAACTGCACCGGAAGTGCGAGCTTCAGTAATTGCCCCGGAAGTGCGAGCTTCAGTGACTGCCCCGGAAGTGCGAGCTTCAGTAACTGCCCCGGAAGTGCGTGCTTCAGTGACTGCCCCGGAAGTGCGAGCTTCAGTAACTGCCCCGGAAGTGCGAGCTTCAGTAACTGCCCTGGAAGTGCGAGCTTCAGTGACTGCCCCGGAAGTGCGAGCTTCAGTAACTGCCCCGGAAGTGCGAGCTTCAGTGACTGCCCCGGAAGTGCGAGCTTCAGTAACTGCCCCGGAAGTAAGAGTAAGAGTCTTTTTGGATTATTAACCCCGAATAGATTTAATAACCTTGAATTACCCAAGAAAGCAAAAGATGATCCGAAAGCTTTCAATAAAGGTAAAATTAGGTGTTGAAGTTCAAAAAACTATCGGCTATCATGATCATTAAGGTCTCAATTTACCTTGTTTCAAGCTTCCGAATACACTTTAAACCCTTGTCTATACAATAAATAAACCTGTTGGTGCGTATAACCTCAGGAGGTGCGTAATTTTTTTTAAATAAGAACACATAAACATTTTTGAGTTAATATAATGTTAATGGGGAAAGGATAAAAGGAGCTTTGGGAAATTATGTGGATGAGGTTCACAGGTACATTCCTGAACTATTTCATCCACATAACTTACGGGCGGCACGACTAAGCAACAATTTATTAAACTTACCAATATTAAAGGTAGGATTTTAGAGGCACTAATTCTGCACCATGCCTCTCCTTCATGACCCACACACTCTTGCCCTCCCACAAGTACAGTTGGGCCTATCAAATTTTAAATGTATAAAAAGTTAATACCAGTAACTCTGGTAAATTATAATATAGTGGACTGTATATTGGTTTTGTGACTTGAAGGGGGATCTGTCGAGTCCACAGCAAAATTTAACTGAGAGCACTCACCATAGATATGTTGGATCACCATCAATTACTTGTAGAACACTTCCTAAAGCCTACCTAACAAATAGATGTAAACTGGCCAGCCAGTAATCTAGTTGCTATGTAACAATGGAGTACTTTCTTGGGTGCGCTGTAATAACGCCGCATCTCATTGAAGTCCCTAATGCCTTCTTATTGTGACTGCTTCAATGACAAATTTATCAGTACTGCAGCACTCGAACATTATAGATGACTTTATCCATTAGTGAGGCCTCCCCACACTATGTTGGCATCGTAGACGCTCAACTACATATAAATTTCAACCAGCGTTTCTCTCCCAAATTGAATATGGCGTCTCCCGTGTATTCCTCCGCCGTCGCTGGACACCCCCCGCCCCCTCATTCGAAATTTCTAGAAGCGTCAGCCCAGCAACACATTTTAATACACAATTATTATATTATTCAAATTTACACATTCTGAATTTAGGAAAATTATAAAAAAAAATTCACATGAGCAATGAACGTTCCTCTAGCTACGTAGAACTAAGTACGAAACATTTACTAGTGTCTACAATATATATATACATGGATGTATTTTCCACTACAACTGTCAGTAGTGTTACTGTGTACTGTGTAGTATGCTTAGGTAATACCAGCTACTTTATAGTAAGGGTCCCTTCTAGCTGTGACGTCACGAGTCTCTCACATGTGAGCTATAGGCCACAGCATTCATCCTCACATCAACGCTAGGCATATAGCAGACTGGGTAGGGTAGGCCTGGGTTTCTCCTCAAGACTCTCTTAATTATACGCCTCCAAGACATCCAACGTGTGTATTTCTTACTCTAGTATCTCCTTGACGAACCCCCATGACAACGAAGTTTGTTCTTTAGTAGTATTAAGAGATGCTGTGATCTGCATTCATAAGCATAAACTATTAAAAGTAATAAAATTGTATAGAATTAAAATTCATCATTACACTACAGTGCATCAATAGATCTTAAGGCCTGCATGGTATCATCAGATTAAAAAAAAAGACTAACAGATACCATCACTCCAAGAAATTATTAGACCAGCACATCATCACATCATTGTACTAATCAAACTAACATGTAATTTCGTTACAAAGTATCGCCAAGTATCGAGCTCATTAATGTGCCTCCAAGGTTTCAAGGTCATTATATTAAGGTCACAGCATGCCAAAATTCATAATATTTAGGCTACTTTAAAATAATATAAAATCAATACAATAAAAATACCCTTTTTTCACCAATGCCAAAACAGATGCGCTGCATCTGACGTCTGTATGTTTGCAAAAGTAAAGATTTTTGCTGCAAGGTCGATCACCATGTCCAGCTCTTCTAGGGCAGGGTAGGTGCCAAGGCTGGAGCTTGCTACCATCTGCAGCTCTTAAGCCTGCCCTTCCCGTTAGGGAAGGTGGCAGACCACAGGGGCCTAGCATCTATCTCCCTCCATGCCTCGTGCTGGTGGGGAATTTGGTTAGGCCTGGGGCCAGTTGGTTCCGCCGATGAGGGGTATCCCCTCCCATGGGAGACATAGGTCTCTGACACTCCCACGCCAGGGAGCCGGAGCCGGGTCGCCATCTGGTAAAGACCCGGGCCAGGAGAATTCCCGGTGAATCAACACCTCCTTTTGCTGCAACAATAAATATTTTATTCAACACATCAAGTAGAAGCCTCATCTTCAAGATACATCTTAAAAATCTTTATACCAAAGTTTATTTCAAAATATTTTGGTAAGTTTTATTAAATTTCTAAAATTAATGATTCGTCGGTAATTTCCAACGAGAAATTGACAGTGCTAAACTTAGCATGAGTGAGCTTGGGAACTGTTGAAGGAATTGACTGTTATCAACAGTGTGTGGGAGACTTGCTAGAACCAGCAGCTGCAAACAAGGTTGACTCTACCCTATAATAATAATAATAATAATAATAATAATAATAATAATAATAATAATTAATAATAATAATAATAATAATAATAGTTTATTGAGACATGATACAATATTGTTATTTAGACATGATACATAGTTAGGTATAAATGAGGTGTACATGCCAAAAGCCCCTAATATGCTGTGCATTGTGGGCATTCTTAAGATTAACTAATAGTAGACTACATGGTAAAAAATTATGGTTGATAATTTATAAAATAAGTATAATTGTGTATCTAAGTTGTAAAATTTGAATATAAGTTGAACATAATAGTTTAGTAATTGTAGCAATGCTACCAATTGAGTGAGATAACAATTTAAAACAATTGGTTGCATTGCAATTACAGTTTATGTGGTCATTATAATGTAAGTGTTATAGAAACAGTTAGTTCAGTATGTATTATTCATAACAGGTTTTTACATTTATGTGATTAATCAGGTTTTTACATTTAAGTGATTAATCAACTTTGTTGGGAATGTTTGATATTGTGCACTTAGGTTTGGGTGAGAAGGTGGTTTTTTAGCATCGTTTTGAATTGGGGTACAGGCAGGGTTTCTTTGGCAATCACAGGTAATGAATTCCAAATTTTCGGGCCTTTTATATGCATTGAGTTTTTGAACATCGAGGAGTGCTCTGTGTCTAGTGTTATGGTCATGTGTCCTGTTAAAGTCGGTAAGAAGTTTGAGTGGTGGGTTAATATTTGCATAGTGTTCTATGTATGTAATAGGTATGGATGTCTTGTATGGTGAGTAAGTTTAGATTTTTTAATATTGGTGGAGTATGTTGTCTGGAGTGTGAATTTGTTAATGTTGGGAAAACTGTAGAAGTTGATAATACTGTTTGTTGGTGGTGGAGTGACGCATTTGAGGTTTTAATTTTGCTATTTTTTGTTGGGTCGTGACGACCAAATGCAAGATATCTTATCTTAGTAGTTACCTTGAGCTGAAATGCCCCAGCATATATTATATTGTACCTGCTATGTGCAGCGACACTCGACCTCAGTAAGTCGTGTGCTACCTAACAGACGTCTGTATTCTACAGGAAGAGAATACGAAACCCGAAGTTAACATGAGGACCGTAGTGCTTATGTTAGCCTTCCTCTGGGGCATTTCAGCTCAAGGTAACTACTAAGATAAGATATCTTGCATTTGGTCGTCACGACCCAACAAAAAAATAGTAAAATTAAAACCTCAAATGCGTCACTCCACCACCACCAACAAAGAGTATTATCAACTTCTACAGTTTTCCCAACACTAACATTATCATTCCTACCCAACACTAAAATGTTATCAGCAATACTTGGTTTAGCGCTTCTATTTGATAATAATAATAATAATAATAATAATAATAATAATAATAATAATAATAATAATAATAATATCAGCAATACTAAGAACTCTAATACAATCTTCCATATGTCAAATTTAGTCTAGGTGCATCAACATAAATTTAATACAATATTCTATTATTGCTCATTTTCTGATATTTTCTTGTGCCTTCTAGGTTTGTAAGTTTGGCACGATTAGCAACCAGTTTACATCTAGGCTTCACTTAAGTTTAGCTCAGTTTAAAATCACTGCATGAATTTACTATATCAACACCGAAAAACAGATTTTGTAACTTTATGGAAATGACATTGTGACCAGTAATGCACGAGTCAAAACTTGACACGAAACTGTTGTTGTCATGCGACTGATGCTCGTCTAACCTGGTAACTGAATTCATGCCATCTAGATTACAATTCCACCATAATATTTTCAGATGAGTGCAACTCTCGTCAGGAGGAATATGGTTTAGTATGTGTCTGTGACGCATCCTACTGTGATCAGCCAGGCATCATCGACTTCCCTGAAGAAGGTAGCTTCACCGTCGTCACTACCAGTGAGGAAGGTCTCAGGTTCGACGTGGAAACTTTTCCTGTCTCCAGCGAACAGACCCCCGGTGAGTAACGATTGCTGGAAAGAACACATTCAGGGAGTTTATCCGTTAGAAACAGAAAAAAACCTGACATAGATCTTTGTCAGTTAGCGGTGCCGGCCTTATGGTGGGGGCTTGGCAAGATGATTTGTTAAAACATCTAAGGATATTGGAAAGTTAGGTAACCTATACCCCTATGGCAAGCCACTGTAAAGCGATGTATAATTATCAAAAAAATGTATGGGGATCATATTTTATTTTTATTTCCCTTTAACACCTTATAGGTAACTTATATTTACCCTGACATAAATCAAGGGTCGGTAGACCTACTGTTATTTATTAGTCAAGGTTGTCATCATTGATTTGGATTATTATAATAAAAATGCGCCAAACCCGCTAGTTGCTTGATTTGGAAGCATACATGTTTCACATAATTATGAAAGAGGGTGTTGTTCTTGAGGATATGGTTCCGACACTATTGGGAGAGAGGCGATATGGTATTGGGTTATTCTAGGTTATATCTACAAAATGCATCAATGTTGCTTGCCTACCACATTCCCATGCCCTCAAAACTATTGTACGAATTTATTCCAGCGTCCGTAAATTTTTGTAAGCAAAGCTTATCTTTATGACTCAAGAAAATGGGATAGCCATGGTAGCAGCAACCGCTGGCTTACCACAATCCTGAGTTCTCATAAAAATATAACAGTTGACTGTAATATTCAAGATTTGTTTATGCCATGATTAGTAGCGTCAGTGACTTTGCTGTAAAACCTAGTTTCAAATCATTAGTGCTCTTTCACAAATTAAAATACTGTATTCACGAATTACGCACTTTCGGAACATAATTACTAGTATTATTTGAAGCGGGCTGAGTTATGAGGACACTAAAGTGCCAGGAAATAATGTGTACAACGTAATGTCTAATTCCTAATATGTTTACCACACCCCGACGTTATATAAATATAAGGATCAGTAGCATTATTAAAAGACATGTTTATTCTTCACTTTCTTACTAAGGACATGAAACTCAAAACAAAAACGCAGACCTTTACTGACAAGTGCATGTTTACCAGATGCTGTGGTGGTAACTCTGGACCGGGAAGACGTATATCAAACCATTATCGGCTTCGGGGGTTCTTTCACAGACTCCACAGGTCTTAACGTAGTCGGTCTTCCCAGCGAGGCTCAGGAGCACTTCCTTAGGTAAGGGTATGGGGATAGTGGTCTCATAACTGAATTTCTTGGTCAGAAGCGTCAGGAATTATGGGGGATTCAGTGGAAATACGGCAAAGTAGAACATATATCTAGCTGAAATCATGCAGAGAGTAAGATCTATACTACAAATCTCATTCTGCTTTTCAAAAGATGGTGGACAGTATATCGGGAGGACAAAAAATGAGGGATAAAGACAAATGATGAAATATTTGTCCTGCTTGTAAAATTAACTTTCGTACATAAAAGTTGCTTTGTACTTTCATAGCTTTGCAAAAAAAAAAAAATCTTTATATACTCGCTCAGAAACATACCCCATTGTTTTACAACGTCAGATCCTACTTCGCTCCTGAGGGACTAGGATACAACCTGTGTCGCATCCCTATCGCTGGCAGTGACTTCTCCACAAGACCATACTCCTACGACGACGTTGAAGGAGACATTGACCTTGTATACTGGAGCCTAACTGATGAGGATTACAATTATAAGGTAAATATTTTTTTTAATAAAACGTTAGCTGGGGTATTGTAATCAGAATATGAGTGTCAATCGATAACTATTTCGAAGTTCCATTTTCAAAATCCAATAAATGTAGAACGTGTCAGCACTATTCATCGCTAGCTTACTAGAGTAAACCGGTCTTGTGCAGTGAATTGCATCGGACACATCTTTAGGATGACACTTAAAGACGCTACGAGAATCCCTAAATAACTTTAACAAACCAAAGTATATATCCCTGCAGCTTCCCCTCATCTTGCGAGCTAAGGAGCTGTCACCTCATCAAATAAAGTTGTTCGGCTCCCCCTGGTCCTCCCCGACATGGATGAAGACTAACGGCATGTTTAATGGGTCAGGGATACTATTAAAGGAGATGTGGCAGCCATGGGCCAACTACATTGTCAAGTGAGTGAAAGGGTTATTGTGCGTGTTGGCTGGTAGCCAACTCCTCAACAATGATGGTGCTGTAACAATATATTGCCTTTCTACAAGTACGTTTATGTACTATATTGCCTTTCTACAAGTAAGTTTATTTACAGTTAAGTAGTGTGGGGATGGACTTGCCTTTGCTGAAGACGTTTCTCTCCTTGGACCTTAATCACTTCAAATGCATGCATTTGAAGTGATTATCCAGATGGACTTAGCGTTTCACGTAATTCATGATGCATATGATGATATATATCTAGTGAACCTAATACGATACAGTTTTAATCAAATCCCACCCCATGTGATGCTTGTTCGTATTGTGGCGTGCTGGACAACTAATTAGTTTCTGGTTATTATTCGATTTTTCACCAAGTCAACATCTTCCGAAGAAAATTTAGTATATATATTGTTGTCTAATAATAATGCATTTAATTCGAGCAAATTCCTTGCCTTAGGAAAAAAAAAATATCAGTTTTTACTTGTGGCTCCGAAAACATATTTTTTTCGACGTGATGTTCATCTGGTCTGGTTCAGCTGCATAGACTCTTCCGTTTCTGCACATCATATAACAACATTTCTGTATACCTGACTAAACAGGAAGTAAAATAAATATATTCACGAAGACATTAAAGTTATCTGAGCATTTTGTGCTATATATCGAAAACATAATTTTTGTTCAGTACATAATTATTATTATAGCATAAACCAGCAGTGATATATATAGTTTTCATGACATCCACAAAATCATAACCTTTACCAGTAATATAATAAACCTCTAATGTTATGGGAATTTAATTCATATTGAATATCCAGTGCCATTTGATAAAAAAAACACTATAAAACAAAGACATATTATATTATTATTAAATTCAAATAAAAACTGTAAATCGGTGAGGGCCTTGGATTAAGAGCTCTTCACCAGCTTTAAGGCAGCACCTCCTCCTTAAAGGAAACAAAAATAAAATTCTAACATATACAAAATCAGAAGAGGTCATGTGTCACGTTGTATTCATATTGGTTCTTCGTCTTTGTTGGACGTACTTTTTGTTATTTTCTTCCCAGTTGTGATGTATTAAGATAAATAAATACCTTTTGCATTTGCTGTGACAGGTTCGTGCAAGCGTATGAGGCAGAAGGAGCTGAAATGTGGGGTCTCACTCCTCAGAATGAACCACTCTGTTATCTGTCTGATGTAAGTCTGAATCTTTTTGTTTTCTAAAGATGAAAAATGTTTATATAATTGAAAACTATTACTATTAAATATATTTAGTGTGTATTTGAAAGATTAAAAGTCTGTGGCATGTTATTTCTTTTTGTTTTGGTAGTGGGGCATAAACTGTTTAGGATGGTCGGCGGAGGACATGCGAGACTGGCTCAAGACCAACCTAGGACCTACACTGGAGGCTGCTGGAATGAGACGTCTCAAAATGATGGTTGATGACTTCAACAGGGACACGCTGCCCTCCTATGTTATACCAGTAAGTCTTTGAAAATACAAACAGCTATTTTTGATAAGCTGCGCTGATAACGCTGGTTCTCACCAGCCCATTAGTTAATTTGATATCTTTATCAAGTGCACCATACCCATCCTCCTTACACGTATCGATACGTAATATTACCTTTCATTAAAATAATAATATTAATTCTTTATTTAATGCTTAAACTCTAGCTCGCTGTATGACCCTAGTGGGGTTAGAGCTTCTTTTTTATAATAAATAATAAACTTTAGCCCTGTTTAATGTTCGATTGAAAAAATATTATACTATTGCATATAAGGATATAAACAGAAGAGGTAATTCAAATGTTCTTCTCACCAAATCCTCAATATTTCACGTATGCAGTCAATGAAATTTTTTATATAGTATATGTTTTTTTCAAAACCATCATGTTACAGAAGCTCTCAGGGTACTATTATGCACAATAAAGTATAAAGAAATAAATTATCTCAGTAAAAACGAACCCTTATAACCATCGTTAATCACTGGAGCAAATCTCTAAATAGAATAAAACATCGTTTATAGCGTAAAGAATTCTCAGATTCCTGTACAGCAGTGGTCCGCAACCTTCCTACACAAGTGGGCCACACTTGATGGTCAGATGTGTGATAAGGGCCACACGGTTTTTGTTGACACTGTGCAGTGTGAAACCTAAATAAAAGTGAATTTATAATTTGATGTGAGGGCCGCATCCATTTCCTAGAAGGGCTACATGCGGCCCGCGGACCATGCCCGTGGCCTGGTGGCAAAGCGCTCGCTTCACACAGTGAGGGTCCTCGTTCGATTCCCGGCTAGGGTTGAAACATTGGGCGTGTTTCCTTATACCGATTGTTTATGTTCACCCATTATTAAAATATGGGTACCTGGGTGTTAGTCGACTGGTGTGGGTCGCATCCTGGGACAAAATTTACCTAATTTCCCCGAAATGCTCTGCATAATAAGCGGCTTTCTGTATAGTAGTATGTCATTGTGCCATGCCAACTCATTACCATTGTCGATGTACTTAATGTACATCCATCTTTTTCCTACGTTTTGTGCCACAGTTACCTTCTGTATGAACGTTACTAAGTCTAATGGATGGCAACAACAAAATACAAAAACAGCTGAACAGCGAGTATACCTTGTACATGTACTTGTAGAAATAAAGATATTATTATATTATTGTTATTATAAGATCATATCATTACATTCTAGCACGAAATTATGATGGAAACTCAGCCTTGGTAATCAACTGAAACCATTGCCGTTTCCCACCGCCTCGTTGTAAA
This sequence comes from Cherax destructor, assembly GCA_009830355.1. Taxonomy (NCBI): domain Eukaryota; kingdom Metazoa; phylum Arthropoda; class Malacostraca; order Decapoda; family Parastacidae; genus Cherax; species Cherax destructor. The sequence continues at coordinate 23,330 of WNWK01002822.1, forward strand.
AATACCTCACTAATATATTCAGATATGAATATGAATTTCATTCTCGTTTGATTTGTACTAGCAATTCCAGAGCTTTGACTTGTTTTGGCTCGTAAATGTAATCTGGCTTCTGGCTGGTAACGATGCCTTTGTTCGGGTGCTAGCCCTTAAAATACTGGAAATAAACTATTATTATTATTATTATTATTATTATTATTATTATTATTATTATTATTATTATTATTATTATTATATTATCATTATTATTAGTATCATTATCATTATTATTATTATCATTATCATTGTTATTATTACGTTGATGATTATGAGGATGATGATGATGAAGTACTAAACTAGTCATACAAGCTTGTATGGAATAGGAGACAATCGTGTTTAATTTTAGGAAATTTAAGAGAGATCCTTCTTCGACGTCAAGGCACTTCCTTGAAAGGACTATGAATGGAATATCCCATGAAAATTTATTTCCTAAAACAATCAAACATTAATCATATTAATCTAATTCTATTAGGAAATTTAAGAGAGATTATATACAGTGAGTGTTTACTTTAATCCTATGTTAGATTTTAAACTCAACAATCTAACTTAACACTGACTGGATGTACAGTTGTTTGAGGACCCAGAGTGTGATCAGTACATCGACGGTACAGCAGTACACTGGTACTCAGACAAGTATGTGAGCGCTGACGTTTTGGACCAGACCCAAGCTCTGTCTCCAGAGAAATTTCTCCTATACACCGAGGCATGTCAAGGTAAAGTTATTTTGGTAACGTAATGGAAATGACGGATAAAAACATTTCTTTGGATAGTGAGATTAACGTAAAAAGCACACTAATATATCTTAATGAGACTAAAATACTCAAGCTACACGACTTTCGATCTTGTAGTTTGAGTGGATAATGATCCAGTCAATCGTGACTTAATAACATTCCAAAGCGGTCAGAAACGTTGTCCAGTTTATATTTTTAATATAGTTTGCTAATACTTTTTGCTTTAACAGGAGTCAACGAGGCAGGACAATACCATGTGTACCTCGGGTCGTGGACTCGCGCCGAGGAATATACTCACTTCATGATAGAGGTAAAGCCTTGCTGATCTATCAGTCTTCAGTGTTTCCTAGATGGTGGTGGTAAGATCGCTAAATAGTATACTTCTGAGATGTTTCAAGATACTGAGCAATGTTTTGTTTTAGAGCTGGGTATCATTCACACAGTACATCAAAGTTTGTAATGTACTTAAAATGAGTAATAACCTTCATTTTGTGTTCTGGGAAATTTGCGAACAAGCTTACTAAGCTATTGACGGAAACTTCGTAAATTGATATATTAGTCTTACGCTTTCAGTTGAATTAAAAGGTTATGTTGAAAAATTACATTAATAATCTTTATCATTCAAAATGGAGAGGATTAATTTGAAACAATCATGTTATATACTTTATATGATTATAAATATCTTTAACCGGATTTGTGAGTATTTAATTCATGGTTTTATTGATGTATCATCATAAGGGTAGTGGTGAAAAGATGTATCTATAACATATAACACAGGCAGGCAAGCTATATGGTTAATTAAACCCAATACTTAATAAATACCTGGAACCTTTAAGTTTTTAAACTGAATTTTTGAGGACATTACAGTATATTTAATTATCGTTTATCCCTGCAGGACATAAACCATTATTCGGCTGGTTGGGTGGACTGGAATATGGCTGTGAACAGGCTGGGAGGACCCAACTGGGCCCATGGATCCCTCGATGCACCCATTATTGTCGATATTGTTAGTATAATTTACGCTCTTTCCTAACTTCATATAGTTTTCCCTGCTTACCAGAAAGCTCCTGTAATTTTTTACATTCAGTATAGTATCACTGATATCAAAATATTATTGTAACGTGCACGCCGACTCATTAAATCTTTAAAATAACTATGAAAATGTTAACATAATGGTATAATAATTGCCTGAAGAAGGTACTAGTCAACCAAAAACATCATCCTTTATGGCAGTAAAAATGTGTAACGTTATTATCCCTTCGAAAATACAGAAAAAGCATTAGATATTATGATCATTTCTTTTAAAAGTAGACTAAGCGTCATATAATGAAGCTACATTTGAACTGAGTTTGAAGGGCAAGACAAATTAAAAATTTCTGCTGGATATTCTTCAGATGACACACTTTATGTACACTCAACAGGATGCGGGAGAGTTCTACAAGCAGCCAATGTTCTACGGTCTGGGTCACTTCAGCAAGTTTGTGTTGCCTGGATCTCAACGCATACACTCAGTGACCACAAGTGACACGGTGGAGACCGTGGCTTTCCTGGACCCCATAGGCCGTACCGTCGTCGTTCTTCTTAACACGTGAGTGTCATTGACTCTAGACTAACAGATAAATAGCAGCATTCTAATCAGATTCTAGGCTGTAGAGCTATATGGTAACCTGCCCTCATCTTACATCGTTCGTTTCTTACGCGATTCCCAGGGTTGATTTTTGTAAGTTCCCTGCGGTTATCAATTTATTTTATTTTACATTAAATTAAATCTTTATTTTTAAAAAAAGTCACAATGTCTGGCACATGGAATGCTGGGAAGCCCCAGCCCACGTTCAACTCTGCACACGTATAACACGCGATGTGAAAATGAATTTTAAATGGGTATTATCACTCACTTGTTCCCGAATAACTGAATAACTTGTTGGCCTTTGTTTTATACAAATGAATTTGCGAGCTAAGAGTTGTTATCCTGCATCAGTTCATTCATTTCTAAGCCCAATTTCCATCTAAAGTATACTGCCACTCCCAGGTTGCTGTTATCCTACCTGAGCTTATTTTAAACCCAAGCCCTTCAATAGTATACTGCTGCTCCTCACCTCTGCTTATTTCAAAGCCAAGCTCTATTTACTATAAACAACCACCATCCAGGATGCCACCAAGTCATCTAACATCCAGGTACCAGACGCAATTTTGAATTACTGTTACATTTTAGGTGTACACTTATATATGTAAAAAATCTTTTTTTCATTTATTAGTACAGGAATACCTCACTGACACAGCATGTGAGGTTCCAGACCACGCAAAACTAATCACAGCCAATTTTTCACTTGCCAATACATATAAACGCTTAAAAAATATATTTACACTGTCATTTATTAAGTGCGCAATAGCACTAGGCCTAAAAAAATATTCAGAAGTAAAAATAATACAGTAATGTATTGCTAACCTTAAAATATTTTCATTCTTTGCTTGTGGTGACTGACGAAAGAATATTTTAGAAGTACTAATTGTCAAAGGAAAGCTGTAGGGGACAGCGGAGCTTCATCTTCAACAAATATTGTTCTCCTTGCTGGTGGTCTAGCCTTGATGTTGAAGGTTGAGGTGGCAGTGGCACTTTCTTAATATTAGACAACAATGACGTTCACATGCCTTTCTTACCAGGCTTGATCAATTCTAACTTTTAATTTAAAGAGGCTTGCTACTCCTCTTTTCAGTAGCATTAACCTTAGGGGCCATTGTACTATAATTAATAATTACAATAATAACAATAACACAAGTAAAAAGTTTGAAAATTGCCAGAAGACGACACTGAGACTCGCAGTTCACAAATGTTGTAAACATACTGAGCGTGGGTAACAAAATGGCGCCGGACAACTGATATGAGCATCACAGCCGAAAATAATAAAAATTAATACAATTGAAAAGATTTCCTATAATTGCTTAGTCTGTCATTAGTTCTCTTTTACTGTTGTTACTTGATTAATTGTTTTATTAACACAACATTGCAAGCTCCTAATGATGCCTTGATTGCAACACGAAAGGCATATATTATATATATATATATATATATATATATATATATATATATATATATAAAAAAAAAAAGTATAATATTAATATTTGGTTTCAGAGGTGAGAGTGAGATAGGTGTGACAGTGAATGATAACTCCGGCAATTTTCTTAATTTCAAGACACCTGCCAAAGCCATTCAGACAATCCTCTATTAGTATCCTACTGCCAGTCAAGGATATGCAGGACACCATCTATCTTCTATCCTGCAGGATCTTTTACATCTCACTGCTGATGCCTTGATGGTACTCTTCCATGAAGATGCATAACTACGATTAAATTTTTGTTGGGCGAAGTGAATGATAAACAACAAATCCTTCTAAACAACCATCGGGTTTTTTTTCCTTGGCTCAAGAACGTCGATAAAGCGACTGTGACATTAAACTATGAACGTGAGAATTTTTACGTAATGCTATTCGTTAATACAATAGTGGTGTTATTATACGTAATTATTGATTAAACGTGGTCACCAAAGTCTCATTAAATCTCAGATAAACAAAATCAGGCAATTCTTGTTTTCTATATCCTAGTGTTTAACTTCCTTACATTGAAAAATGCACTGTTGACTGTTACTTGGCTAATCCCAGGTTACAAAAATGGTTAGAAATTGACTAAAATGAAAAAAATACTATCTAGAAATATGGCTAGCTTTTTAAATATATTATTAATCAATGAAAACATAAGCAAATTTTATCTGTACTTACATCTCCATATCTTCAATTATGATATATTACGGATGATGGTTCTCTACCACCAGGGTAGTTAGACTGTTGGGTTTAGTCCTGACTCTCTCTTCTCCTTCAGCTCTTCCTCTCACCGGCTATTCTTCGTCTGTCCCCACTTCCCACTCGCCCCTAGTGGGTCCTTACCTGAGAGTCTGAACTGAACTGTTCTCTACTGATTGATCATTTGAAGTGGTTGACTTTGCTGCAGTTTTAAGGATAGGTGAGTACAAATAGAGAGCGTGTCTGTCTCGCGCCCAGCAGACGGAGGATCAAACCTCCACAAAGTATTGCGCTGAATAACCCAAATAGGTTTAGCGCTTAACATGAATTATTTGATTTGAATTTTTGCAGTCTTATTTGACCAGTCTTTTTTATGATTGGAAGTAATTGAATTAAGAACATGGAAAAACAGGTTTTAGACAGCCTTGTAGAGCAGGTTTTAGATATCTTTGTAGAGCAGGTTTTAGACATCCTTGTAGAGCAGGTTTTGGACATTTTTGTAGAGCAGGTTTTAGACATCCTTGTAGAGCAGGTTTTAGACATCCTTGTAGAGCAGGTTTTAGACATCCTTGTAGAGCAGGTTTTAGACATCCTTGTAGAGCAGGTTTTAGACATCCTTGTAGAACAGGTTTTAGACATCCTTGTAGAGCAGGTTTTAGACATCCTTGTAGAGCAGGTTTTAGACATTCTTGTAGAGCAGGTTTTAGACATTCTTATAGAGCAGGTTTTAGACATTCTTGTAGAGCAGGTTTTAGACATTCTTGTAGAGCAGGTTTTAGACATCCTTGTAGAGTCATAATTAATGTGCAGTAATACAGAAACTATGTTCATCCTTCTTTTTAGTTGGTCCTTTAACAAGTTCATTTGACTAAATTCTCTTTCTACTTCTACATTTGAATGTGGCAAGTTATAAATCGTTAATGCAGCTGTAGATAGTTGTATATGTAGATTTGATATGAAGCATCTTTGTACCTTTCTTTTTTTTCACAAGTCAGTTTTACAGGTTAAGAGCTGTTATCCTAACCTCAGCTCATTTCAGAGCCCGGCCCTATTTAAGGTATAATACCATCGCTGGACAGGCACCTAAAGTCAGTACCTGATCATCCGGGCTGTGATTCTTACGTCGGTTTACGTGCGGCCAACAGTAACAGCCTGGTTGATCAGACCCTGATCCATCATGAGGCCTGGTCTCAGACAGGGCCGCGGGGGTGTTGACCCCCGAAACCCTCTCCAGGTTTACTCCAAGTATTCCCAAGGATGCGACCCACAACATTCAACACCCAGGTGTCTACTCACTTCTAGGTGAACAGGGGCAGCAGGAGTAAGGAAACATGCCCATTTTTTCCAACCATGCCGGGAATCAAACCACGGATTCTTAGTATGTAAGATGAGTGCGCTACCAACCGACCCACGGGGCCTGTACATTTGCTGCAAACATTATTTTCTGCTCAGTTTCACACCAGTTTACTAAGAGTTATATTTGACTACTGCAGTTTAGCTTTAGTAAAGTCTCCTGACTAACGATAAGAGGAGTCAAATAGTGTGATTATAGATACTTTAATCACACGCAGAGCATTAACATACACAATGTCTGCTCAATAAAGTTAGAGCATCGATCTCGGAGATTTGTTTCCGCTCAAGAAACAACCTTGTTTCTGACTACATTTTTTTTTTTCATGTTTCGTAGCCAAGATTTAACTTCGAGAAAGATTTTCTTACAAATTAAAGGTGAACGAGTCAGTGACATGGGACCGGGAAGTCAATATATTTGTTCATCTATATTGTGATCAGAGGTGGCAGAGCTTCCGGTCAAAATGAATATACGAGTATTTGTAATTAATAGTACTTGATTCTGTGTTACTGTCGGCTAGATGCAGTGAAAAAATGGTTATTCTGGGAACAGTGCAAAAATATATGGAAAGTCTCACATTGTTATTATAATCATTGGGGGAGCGTTAAACACATATGGGTCACAGCACCCGAGGAGAATGGAAGGCAATGAGGCTCGATTCAAGGTAGGGAATGAAAGGTATAATTCCCTGGATCAAAAGCCTCCCCCCGCCTTCCCCGTCACTGGAGTCGAGGAATCTCTCCCGAGACAAGATTCAGATTCTGAAGTGCTTGGTAATTAATATCCACAATGACAGTACGAATTACTATTACTGTATTCACGGGGAAGCACTAAACCCGTAGGGGTCCTATAGCTCCTGGGGAAACGGGAGGTAATCAGTGATCCTAGGAAAGGAAGGCAGCTCTGATTCATCGGACCAAGAGCCTTTCAGCAGCATCAAGGCATAAACGTGTATCTCGTGGTACCAGGTACCTGGTACCGTGGTTGTCGTGGAACCATGTAGTGTAGTGGTTGAGCGGTACTGGGGGCACCAATTAGAACTATCTTGTAACATGGTAGCATAATGTTCTTGAATACTGAAGCTACCATATTAGTCTTGCACCATAAGAGCTGAACATTCAACATCCTCGCACCAAGAGAGATAAACATTCAACATTCTCCCACCATGAGAGGTTAACATTTAGCATTCACCATGAGGTAAACTTTCATCATTCTCGCACCATGAGACGTAAAAAATCAACATTCTCGCAACCATGAGAGGTATGCTTTTATTATTCTCGCACTATGAAAGGTAAACATTAAACACTGTCTAGCACTATGAGAAGTAAACATTATCCCACCATGAGAGGAAAACATTCAACATTCTCGTATCCTAAGAGGTAAACATTAAATATTCTAGCACCATGAGAGATAAACATTCAACTTTCTAGCACCATGAGAGGTAATTAACATTAAACATTCTAGCACCTGACACCCAAAGAGGTAAACGTTTAACTAAGAACGTTTCCTGCTCTTCCTCTGCCAGATTATAACAATCTGTTTCTTTCTGCTTTTCTTAATTTTTTTTAAATAATTTTTTCACATGATTATGTAACCTAATTTAACTTAACCTAGTAACATGTCTAATGAGTTTTCTACTTATTCATAATTTAAAACCGAAACTAATAGCAATGTTGTTCTGCAACATATTTTTCAATGTTAGCCCGAAACCACTTGGAGCCAATGTGATTACCAGTTTATATATATATAAAATTGCACGCGTTTGGAAATTTTGAGTATTTTTCCAAAAGGACACTAAAGCAAGAAAATGAAAAAGCTCATTTATTTTCTGAACACAGTTCTAGTTGAGTGTAGGACTTCGATTTGGTATTTCCCGTCGCCTCAGGACTACCTGTGTTCGAAGTCTGGCTGGATCCTATAAGCCCACTGACAGAATTAGTGAGTGTCTCAATTGGGAAAAAAAACATTGCCAAGGACTACATAATATTAATACAGGATGGTCTGGAGGGATTTGGCAGGCATAATGTGGTTGACATAAATGCCTGAACCATCGTTTACGGAGACGTCCACCTCGTTATTATCTCTGTAATCAGAAACAAATGCAGATCATATATTTTTATCAAAATGCGAATGACTGTTATGTGCTAAATAAAACAATACATCTTCCTAAGCAAAGGTCGAATATTTTACATGTAGTTCAAGATCATCATTAAAGAGATTGAAACTAAAATGTGAACTTAAGAGATATTACTGCTATGATTCCTCACTCTTCTAGGACTTAGGTAGTTCTGCGATCTCTGTTCAGGCATCAAAACAGCCTCTTTTTGTTTGTATTAGTACTGCCAGGGTCAATAATTTCACAATATTCCTTCTGTCTAACCTTCCAGAATATTTTTACCCTTAGAAGAGTTTAAGGTTATAGTAAACCTCCAGTGTATATACACTGAAAAGTACATCTCTCGGTGTGCAACCGCTGAGTACACCTAGTCTACGTGGTGTTATTTATATAGCATACTCTTGCAAGACCCTTTATAAAGATTTTTTTTTTGTTCTCACCTGTTGAGGAGGACAACAACAGTACGACCACCTGGGTCGAGGAAGGAAGCAGCATCCAGGGTATCCTGTGTCGTGGTAGTGGAAATGCGTTCAGCACCAGGAAACACAAACTTACTTAAGTGACCCAGGGCGTAAAACAATGGCTGCTTGTAGAATTCTCCCTCTGCCTGTATATTTCAAACATACAAAGACTGTCATTACAATGCAATAAGTCATTTATTTGCAGGAAACATAGCACCTACGCTGCTGTCGCTGTCTTTATGAACTGTAGTGTAATGTATATATACAGTCTTAATACGTTAAATGTTGACGTTGTGCTCAACGTCAACGTCAACCATTCCACGTTTCCTATTTTTCTTAAAATTGTATTTACTTTATTTTAAGCTTGATTAATGAAATCTAATTTAAATTAGATTGGGTTACATAAACCTACGAAAACTCATGCTTAACTTCAAAGAAGCAAATTCGAAAAGCATGTGGTAATGCGTTGAGCAAAGAGGAAGACGATGAAAAATAGGTAAACTGGTATGGTTGGCGTATATCAACCTTGATGCAAGAATGGGCTGTTCTCTCAAATATTATACCATGAAGCCTGAAAAAAGCTCTCTACCTCCTACTTCAGTCAAGTTCAGTTATGTTCAGATTATATATTTGCTTTAAAATTGCTTAAAATTCATAAAATTCACCTCTTCATTCTCTCGATTTTAGCTGTGCTTTCTTGACACTTTAAAAAGTCAGCCAATTACATGATATCGAAGGCTAAAAAAAAATTAGCAGCGTAGCTATAAGCAAAGGTAACTGTCTGAAGTGGAAATCGCAAAAGAAAATACATGCAGACAGACGTTAAGAAACATATTTTAGTTTATTATTGGCCAGCTCATCACGGGTTAACCTAACGCTCCTATTCTAGACTAACCTAACCTAGATGCAAAATTCAACTTACGCCGTTTAGATCTGACAAAAAATGAACTAACTGTAGTACGTGAGATAATGTCCATCCTACTTGGAGCACAGATTGCATTACCAATGGATTTAGTCAAAATGCTGAGATGTTTAATTGCCGAGTACATTATGTATAACAATTTAATGTAAGTTATACTAACCGCATTGACGATAATTGTGGCGTCGAGGAAGTTGTTAGCCCAGTTGGGTCCTCCCTGCATGTCCAGAGCCAAGTTCCAGTCCACCCAACCCGTCGAGAAGTGATTAATACTCTGCAGGGACGAAAGACATAATGTAGGTGTTTATACTGTCAATATTATCATTAAAATTGTAGCGCATGAAGACTCGTTTTTTGTTTTCAATCATTCAGGGGAAAATAGCTAACTAAAGATATGTATAATTTTAGATCGGTTACCTGGAGTTTACCTGGAGAGAGTTCCGGGGGTCAACGCCCCCGCGGCCCGGTCTGTGACCAGGCCTCATGGTGGATCAGAGCCTGATCAACCAGGCTGTAACTGCTGGCCGCACGCCAGCAGTTTCGTATATTTTGGGAAAGTGGCTAAAGTAATCATCGCAATAATGTGGGTGGAATAATTCACAACTAACACTAACACTACCTGGAGATGAAAACAGATGACGTTTACATCCGCCCAGGACCTAAACGTCATCGGGAAGGATGGAAATGTCATCTAATTTGATTTCCAGTTTGTGGGAGAGTTGCAAGTTATGATATTGGGCTACTTTTATTGCAAAATTAAACGTTCATAGATCAAAAATGTGCCCAATTTTATTTTATTTTTTTAATTAGATCTTTTCTGTAGGTGATTCACAACGTATTCATTGTTATATAAAAAAAAAGGTTTTCAGTCACAACAAAATACTAATGTCATAAAGTATGAACTCAAAATATAAATTAAAATGTCTACACATTATACCCTGACCTCTTTCAAGGACTCGGGTTATTCGCGTTGAACCACAGGTAACGTGAAAGTAATCAACACGATCTTTTTTTATATATTTAAGGCAAGACACATTTTTTTTTTTAATATTGTGGAAATTTTAGAATTTTCCTAAATTCAGCATGTGTAAATTTGAATAATATAATAAATGTGTATTAAAATTATGCTATGTGACCCTTTCGAGATATTTCGAGTGCGGTTGTGCAAATTATACAATGAGACACTGGTATAATTATTACAAATATACTCATTTCAACAAGATTTTTCTTCCATTGTTTAACACTGCAGTGCAAATGTGGACATTAAACTTTAGCAAAATTCAGTATTTTATATAAATGCATCATGGAAATACAACTTATATTCTCAGTCGTTCTAGATGTTGAAGTATGGAATTATTATTAAGCATTATGTTAATCCATCTAAATCAAGAAAATCGAAAAGAATAACAAAAGTTCAGAATTCTTAGTGAAAACTCCAATTCAAAGCGAAGGTTAATTATATTTTGATAAAAGTGAGATGAACGAGCTGGGACTTACTTCTAGGATATAGTGAGCGTAGTCCTCGGCACGGGCCCAGGAGCCCAGCATCACACTCAAAGCACCCTCCACGTCGTAACCTGTAAGTAGGAAATATTCAGCTCACTGCAGCTCCGTAATATTACACATTTAAAACAAAGTTGACCTTGTCTGGAGAAGATCCTACACCATACTTTGACGATTCCTGTACACCTGGAGAGTCTACCTGGAGAGAATTCCAGGGGTCAACGCCCCCGCGGCCCGGTCCGTGACCAGGCCTACTGTTGGACCAGAGCCTGATCAACCAGGCTGTTACTGCTGGCCGCACGCAGTCCAACGTACACCCACACTTATGATCCACAATTTCACACTACACCGACACTTATGTTTCTAACCATCAGGTAGACAGTTCTATTTCTTCTTTGTCTCTTCTTTCCTGACAGGTGACCATGTGCCATAACGAATAGAGCGCCCTCTCCTAATGACCACACAGCTCCGTGGCAGTGGCCCCAACACGGGCCACCAGGCCACGGTGGTCCGTGGCCTGGTGGCAAAAGCTCTCGCTTCACACGGTGTGGGGTCTGGATTCGATTCCAGGCGAGGGTAGAAACATTGGACGTGTTTCCTTACACCGGTTGTCTATGTTCGCCCATCAGTAATAATGCGTACCTGGGTGTTAGTGGACCGGTGTGGGTAGCATCCTGGGACAAAACTGACCTAATTTGCCCGAAATGCTCTGCAGAACAAGGGGCTTTTTGTATAGTAGTATGTAATTGATGTCAACTAGGCCTGTATACCATGTACATGTACTTGTAGAAATAAATATATGTATTATTATTATTATTATTATTATTATTATTATTATTATTATTATTATTAAATGAATGAAGAAAAATTTCCCATTTTTCTTAAAAAAAAAACAAAAAAGTCTTAATACATGAAAATGAGACCCATTTGAGTTTTAAAATGGGATGGAAAACGATCTAATATTCCTCAAAATAATAATAATATCCCTAATAATACACAAATAACCCACATTTGTGCTTTTTTTATTCTTCATCTTTAATTTTAGACTTTTCTTTGTATACAAAGCTTAAATGTAAGTGTCTTTAAGTAAGGTCAGTACCGATTCTTAAAAGAAAACAATTTAACTAGACGGTTTTGCACTTAAGTTTGATAGGTGTACAGTGCACCTCATAGCCATCCCATGGGCAGTAAGTAGGTCAGGGAACTGAGTCCCGACATTTTTTTACCTAAGCAACTTCTATGGTAATCAACTCTTCAAGAAAAACGTATTTATTCACTTACAGTAATAATGAATCAGTTACACAATTAATCCAGAAAAGAGCTCTTCATCCAAGGAATTCAACCTATTCTCACCTTCCTTGAATCCAGCCTTATTGCTTCCCATTCCCCTTAGCAGTTAGCGCTTCCCCAGGAAAATAATAATTATGTACAATTCATGAATTCAGTCGTATAACCAATACAATGAAACATTAAACATGTTATACTAGTTAAAGGAACTTAATGCAGCTGCGTTTATTTGTGTAACTACAAGTCAAGGATCAAGTGATCAAGGACTAATGAAGTACATAGCTCCTGCGAAAGTTAGTTTAGTTTCTCTTACCTTGACAAGCCTCGGTGTACAAGATGAACTTGTCCGGGTCCAATGCTTGAGTTTGGTCCAGAACATTCGCCGATACATATCTGTCCGAGTACCAGTGTACTGCTGTACCGTCTATGTACTGAGCACAATCCGGGTCCTGCAGCATCTGTAACACCAAGGTATTCAGTATAACAGCTGTTAACAGTTGTTATCCTGCGTTAGCTAATTTCAAAGCCTAGTCCTAACTATTGTATACTACGCGCTGGAATACATCACTACAGTCAACTAACAACCAAGTACGTGTATTTACTAGTGTCGAAATATATTTTATATTTATTTTGTATTAATGAGACTAATTTACCTAATTATCTAAGATGTGAACGACTAGAAAAACTAAGAGAAATAAATTTCGAGGCAAAGTGTCATGCCAAGAAGATAACAGGCGCACACTTGCAGAGCGTATAAACAACCTACTGAACAATTAATATGTATAATAAACGATGCTATACATCATTTTGGAAAATTAACATCCACTAATATATTTTCCAAACTTACAGGTTCAACATAGGCGGGCAGCGTGTCCCTGTTGAAGTCATCAACCATCATCTTGAGACGTCTCATCCCAGCAGCCTCCAGTGTGGGTCCCAGGTTGGTCTTGAGCCAGTCTCGCATGTCCTCCGCCGTCCACCCACAGGTATTCCACCTCCACTGCAACCACAAACACATCACACAATTATTAGCATAGTCAATTTTAACATCTCAACAGAGTAACGAAAATATAACATGCAATTTGTTGTTTGAATAAAAAAGTAATATAAATTCAAGAGGGTCTTACGTCTTGGAAGCCAGAGAGAGGTTCATTTTGAGGCGTAAGGCCCCACAGTGGGATTCCCTGTTCCTCATATGCATTCACGAACCTGACCATAAATAGTGTAGAGATAAGTATCAGTATATATAAGTATATATATAGTAGGTTGGTAGACAGCAACCACCCAGGGAGGTACTACCGTCCTGCCAGGTGACTGTGAAACAGAAACCTGAAACTGTTTTACATGATGGTAGGATTGCTGGTGTCTTTTTTCTGTCTCATAAACACGCTGGATAACAGGTATATCTAGCTACTTCTACTTACACTTTAGGTCACACTACACTGGCATACACATGCATATATATACATACACACATCTAGGTTTTTCTTCTTTTTCTTAATAGCTCTTGTTCCTTTTATTTTCTCTATTGTCCATGGGGAAGTGGAAAAGAATCTTTCCTCCGTAAGCCATGCGTGTCGTATGAGGCGACTAAGATGCCGGGAGCAATGGGCTAGTAACCCCTTCTCCTGTACAAATCTACTAAAAACGAGAAGAAGAAAAACTTTATAAAATTGGGTTGTCTGAATGTGCGTGGATGTAGTGCGGATGATAAGAAAGAGATGATTGCCGATGTTATGAATGAAAAAAAGTTGGATGTCCTGGCCCTAAGCGAAACAAAGCTGAAGGGGTAGGCGAGTTTCAGTGGGGAGAAATAAATGGGATTAAGTCAGGAGTATCTGAGAGAGTTAGAGCTAAGGAAGGGGTAGCAATAATGTTGAAGGATCAGTTATGGAAGGAAAAGAGGGAATATAAATGTGTAAATTCAAGGATTATGTGGATTAAAATAAGGGTCGGATGCGAAAAGTGGGTCATAATAAGCGTGTATGCACCTGGAGAAGAGAGGAGTGTAGAGGAGGAGAGAGATTTTGGGAGATGTTAAGCGAATGTATAGGAACTTTTGAACCAAATGAGAGAGTAATTGTGGTAGGGGACCTAAATGCTAAAGTGGGAGAAACATGCAGAGAGGTGTAGTAGGTAAGTTTGGGGTGCCAGGTGTAAATGATAATGGGAGCCCTTTGATTGAACTTTGTATAGAAAGGGGTTTAGTTATAGGTAATACATATTTTAAGAAAAAGAGGATAAATAAGTATACAAGATATGATGTAGGGCGTAATGACAGTAGTTTGTTGGACTATGTATTGATAGATAAAAGACTGTTGAGTAGACTTCAGGATGTACATGTTTATAGAGGGCTACATATATATCAGATCACTTTTTAGTTATAGCTACAGTGGGAGTAAAAGGTAGATGGGATACAAGGAAAATAGAATCAGTAAGTAAAAGAGAGGTGAAGGTTTATAAACTAAAAGAGGAGGCAGTTAGGGTAAGATATAAACAACTATTGGAGGATAGATGGGCTAGTGAGAGTGTAGGCAATGGGGTCGAAAATGTATGGGGTAGATTTAAAAATGTAGTGTTAGAGTGTTCAGCAGAAGTTTGTGGTTACAGGCGAGTGGGTGCGGGAGGAAGAGGAGCGATTGGTGGAATGATGATGTAAAGAGAGTAGTAAGGGAGAAAAAGTTAGCATATGAGAGGTTTTACAAAGTAGAAGTGATGCAAGGAGGGAAGAGTATATGGAGAGAAAAAGAGAGGTTAAAAGATGGTGAAGCAATGTAAAAAGAGAGCAGATGAGAGAGTGGGTGAGATGTTATCAGCAAATTTTGTTGAAAATAAGAAAAAGTTTTGGAATGAGATTAATAAGTTGAGGAAGCCTAGAGAACAAATGGATTTGACAGTTAAAAATAGGAGAGGAGAGTTATTAAATGGAGAGTTAGAGGTATCGGGAAGATGGAGAGAATATTTTGAGGATTTGTTAAATGTTGATGAAGACAGGAAGCTGTGATTTCGTGTGTAGGGCAAGAGGAATAACATCTTGTAGGAGTGTGGAAGAGCCAGTTGTGGGTGTAGGGAAGTTCGTGAGGCAGTGGGTAGAATGAAAGGGGTAAGGCAGCTGGGATTGATGGGATAAATATAGAAATGTTAAAAGCAGGTGGGGATATAATTTTGGAGTGGTTGGTGCTATTATTTAATAAATGTATGGAAGAGGGTAAGGTACCTAGGGATTGGCAGAGAGCGTGTATTGTTCCTTTGTATAAAGGCAAAGGGGACAAAAGAGAGTGCAAAAATTATAGGGGAATAAGTCTGTTGAGTGTACCTGGTAAAGTGTATGGTAGAGTTATTATTGAAAGAATTAAGAGTAAAACAGAAAGCAGGATAGCAGATGAACAAGGGGGCTTTAGGAAAGGTAGGGGGTGTGTAGACCAAGTGTTTACAGTGAAACATATAGGTGAACAGTATTTGGATAAGGGTAAAGATGTTTTTGTGGCATTTATGGATTTGGAAAAGGCGTATGATAGGGTAGATAGGGGGGCAATGTGGCAGATGTTGCAGGTGTATGGAATAGGAGGAAGGTTACTGAAAGCAGTGAAGAGTTTTTATGAGGATAGTGAGGCTCAGGTTAGAGTGTGTAGGAGGGAAGGGGACTATTTCCCAGTAAAAGTGGGCCTTAGACAAGGATGTGTGATGTCACCGTGGTTGTTCAATATATTTATAGATGGGGTTGTAAGAGAAGTGAATGCGAGGGTCTTGGCAAGAGGTGTTGGGCTAAAAGATAAAGAAGCAAATACAAAGTGGGAGTTGTCACAGTTGCTTTTGCTGATGACACTGTGCTTTTGGGAGATTCTGAAGAGAAGCTGCAGAGGTTGGTGGATGAATTTGGTAGGGTGTGTAAAAGAAGAAAATTGAAAGTGAATATAGGAAAGAGTAAGGTGATGAGGATAACAAAAAGAATAGGTGACGAAAGATTGGATATCAGATTGGAGGAGAGAGTATGGAGGAGGTGAATGTATTCAGATATTTGGGAGTGGACATGTCGGCGGATGGGTCTATGAAGGATGAGGTGAATCATAGAATTGATGAGGGAAAAGGGTGAGTGGAGCACTTCGGAGTCTGTGGAGACAAAGAACCTTGTCCATGGAAGTAAAGAGGGAATGTATGAGAGTATAGTTATACCAACGCTCTTATATGGGTGTGAAGCATGGGTGATGAATGTTGCAACGAGGAGAAGGCTGGAGGCAGTGGAGATGTCATGTCTGAGGTCAATGTGTGGTGTGAATATAATGCAGAGAATTCGGAGTTTGGAAATTAGGAGGAGGTGCGGGATTACCAAAACGATTGTCCAGAGAGCTGAGGAGGGGTTGTTGAGGTGGTTTGGACATGTAGAGAGAATGGAACGAGACAGAGTGACTTCGAGAGTGTATAAATCTGTAGTGGAGGAAGGCGGGGTAGGGGTCGGCCTAGGAAAGGTTGGAGGGAGGGGTAAAGGAAGTTTTGTGTGCGAGGGGCTTGGATTTCCAGCAAGCATGTGTGAGCGTATTTGATATGAGTGAATGGAGGCATATGGTTTTAATACTTGACGTGCTGTTGGAGTGTGAGCAAAGTAACATTTATGAAGGGATTCAGGAAACCGGCAGGCCGGACTTGAGTTCTGGAGATGGGAAGTACAGTGCCGGCACTCTGAAGGAGGGGTGTAAATGTTGCAGTTTTATAACTGTAGTGTAAAGCACCCTTCTGGCAAGACAGTGATGGAGTGAATGATGATGAAAGTTTTTCTTTTTCGGGCCACCCTGCCTTGGTGGGAATCGGCCGATGTGTTAATAAAAAAAAAAAAAAAAAAAAAAACTTGCGATTTTGGCTTAAATAGCAACGCTCACCTTGCCATATAAGACAAGTGAAAATTTGTGTATGCAATAATTTCGCCAAAATCATTCTGAGCATAAGGAAAAAAATATAT
Source organism: Cherax destructor (assembly GCA_009830355.1). Taxonomy (NCBI): domain Eukaryota; kingdom Metazoa; phylum Arthropoda; class Malacostraca; order Decapoda; family Parastacidae; genus Cherax; species Cherax destructor. Next base: position 40,482 of record WNWK01002822.1, read on the forward strand.
TTCATTGTGTTTGTTTATTATTAAATTAATGTTAACGTATCTAAAATATATTTAGTTGGGTTAGGCTAAATTAAATTGCGCTTGTTGTAATAAGGTTAGGTAGGTTTTCAAAGTTTCTCTTGGTACAAAATTATAAATTTTTACATTAACGTAAATGAAAAAAATATATCTTTAAACGTATAAGAGAAAATTTTAGAAAGGAATTAATTTTAAATGAGTTCTTGCTAATTGACCAGTTTTACCTAATCGGCACGACATATATATATATATATATATATATATATATATATATATATATATATATATATATATATATATATATATATAGTATATATAATTATTCAAAGACACGTTCTCTATTTTACATCTTTTTCACTTTTCATTAGTCTTAGTCAGGCTCACTTGTTACTTACTTAACGATGTAGTCAGACCAGGGCTGCCACATTTCCTTCAACAACTCTCCTGACCCGTTGAACATGCCGTTGGTCTTCATCCAAGACGGGGGTGACCAGGGCGACCCAAACAACTTTATTTCCTGCGACGACAGTTCTTGGGCTTTCAAGATCAGGGGAATCTGTGGAGAAAGTCCATATTTCGGTTTACTTCTATTGTTAATTAATACTTTCATTTTTTTCTTTCTATCAGCAATGATACTTGATAACCTAAAGGTAGGAAGATAGCATTTACAAATCGTGATTAGCGGACGGATGATCGATACACGTTTGCCACTTTACAGTATTAATAACATTAATCTCCTTACCTTGTAGTTGTAATCTTCCTCAGTTAAGCTCCATTGCTCCAGTTCGACGTCTCCTTCGACGTCGTCGTAGGAGTATGGTCTGGTGGAGCAGTCGCAGCCAGCAATTGGAATACGACACAGGTTGTATCCGATTCCCTCAGGAGCGAAGTAGGCCCTGCATATGTAAATAATTATTTGGATTTTCTAAATTTGTGCAAATAGCGGATTATTTTCTAAAGTTCATTTACAATACAGACTTTTTCGAAGTTTAATTGTGAAATTATCATATTCAATCCCTTTTATAGTGTTTTTTTAATTTAAATTGCAACACATATTGCAGTTGTGACACTTGAGAAAACATAAGAATTGAACTTATCGCTCAGTTTATTGAAAAAAAATATATATATGAATACTGCATGTATTAAGTCAACTAGAAATTAACCACCCATTTGGTCGAAGAAGGGTGACACTTTAGTGAAGCAGGGTGACACTTTAGTGAAGCAGGGTGACACTTTAGTGAAGCAGGGTGACACTTTAGTGAAGCAGGGTGACACTTTAGTGAAGCAGGGTGACACTTTAGTGAAGCAGGGTGACACTTTAGTGAAGCAGGGTGACACTTTAGTGAAGCAGGGTGACACTTTAGTGAAGCAGGGTGACACTTGAGTGAAGCAGGGTGACACTTGAGTGAAGCAGGGTGACACTTGAGTGATGCAGGGTGACACTTGAGTGAAGCAGGGTGACACTTTAGTGAAGCAGGGTGACACTTTAGTGAAGCAGGGTGACACTTGAGTGAATCAGGGCGACACTTGAGTGAAGCAGGGTGACACTTGAGTGAAGCAGGGTGACACTTGAGTGATGCAGGGTGACACTTGAGTGAAGCAGGGTGACACTTGAGTGATCAGGGTGACACTTGAGTGAAGCAGGGTGACACTTGAATGATGCAGGGTGACACAAAAATGAAACAATGCCCAGTAAATGATCACTTTGCTTAGTGTCTGTGTATTATCCACTTTCTCTGAAGTTTATTATTGTAAACCATTAACATGCTCGTAGCACTCATGCCAGCCTAACCTGATGGCAGCGTTAAATAACGAACGAGCGTTTGTTTTCCAACGAATTTTGTCACGCTAATACATTATATGTACCCAGCCGCTATTACCCTTCTCTACTATTTTTTTAGTATTTATTTATTAAGTATCCCTCGAAAGTGGATACGTAAGGTGACTTTTAGAATCATTTCGATTTGAAACTTTAAAACTATTGTATCTAACGCAAATACAGTTAAATACAATTTCAGGCTGAGTAGGATAATATTTGCTAATTTACATAACCGAAAGAAGTCTAGTGGGTTATAAATTACACACGTTTAAGTTATTAACATTTAAGTAACTTAATCGAATCTAACCCTCTCCAACGTAACTCTGTTTCTACTAACTCGATCCCTAGTTCCCTGGGCTTACCTGCAAAGTCAACCATATAGACTAAAACACTTAATGCTTACCTGAGCAACAGGTCCTGGGCCTCTATGGAGAGACTGTTCACGTTGATGCCTGTAGCGTCAGTGAAGGCGCCACCGAAGCCTATCATGGTCTGGATGGTGTCTTCTCGATTCAGCGTAACCACTACGGCACCTGGGGACACAAAGGCGTTGATATAGCTGTAAATGAATCATACTTCAATAAAAACGACTTTCTAAATGTTCACTTTTTAATTCGGCAGATATTCTTTTTGGAGGAAAATGCCTTTAATGGCTAAAGATTACGATCCGTTCTCGTCCTCTTTGAGAAATGGATCGTAAGTCTTGACCAGCGAAAATAAGAGAACTGTAAATTGTGGTTATGTATTATCAGGAAGTCTCATTCACTATTTCTATAAAATAAATATTGGACATTTATATATATCAGTGTATATACACCGAGAGGTTTAGGTATCAAGTGTCAGTACACTGAGAAGTGTATACTGTATTTGTGTGTATGTACCTAGAAGTGTATACTCTGCCTGTGCATATGCACCAAAATGTGTATATTTCTCAATGCATATACTTCGGATTTTAGTCCCCATTTAAGGATTGTAGTAAAGTCTACAGGTGAAATAGAGCCTAACTAATGATCCTCGTGCAGTCTATAGATTTTAAACCCAACACATAACCCAATCACTCATTTAAAATTGTTTTCTCGAAAAGCAATTTATATCTAATATTAACCACTCACCGGGATCCTCTTCGCTAGAGACAGGCAAGGTCTCCACGTCGAACCTAAGGCCATCCCTGCTGGAGGTGACGGCGGTGTAGCTGCCTTCAGCGGGGAACTCGATAATGCCTGGCTGGTCGCAGTAGGTGGCGTTACAGACACACACTACACTGTCGTACTCAAACTGGCGAGGGTGGCACTCATCTGGAAAGGAGGCGATCAAACTAGTAATCTTAAGTAGCTATGGTTCAATTGCATTAGGGCGATCGAATGTGGGTTTGCTGATCTATTACACCAGAGTATTTCACAAATGTATGAAATAATCCATACAAAATGCTACGAAACATCTTATCCGATAGTAATACTCTCCCAATCCCTATACTACATGCAAACGCACGACTACTCTCTCTCTTTCTCTTTCTCTTTCTCAGTAGAAATCTTTCCCACGAAAATAAGCCGACGGCATTGCACTTGCACTCTTTAGAAAGGCGCAGAATTAGGAGAGATATGACTGGAAAATAAGAATAAAGGGAATATCAGTAGCATGTTGAAAATATCTAACCAGGACAAGACACTGAGCAATGGCTTTGAGTTGGAGAAATTCGGATTTAGTAAGGATATTGGGTAATACTGGGCTGGGAATAAAGTTATAGTTGAGTGTAACAAACTAACAGGTAGCATCACTAAGGCAAGAACTTAAGGTAGCTTAAAATATAGGTTTGGTGGGCTAATGAGTGGGTGTGGGTGGGTGTGAATTGGACATGCCAAGCATTAGCCAGAAGGCTTGTTGCTACAGTGTTCCTTCGTTCTCAAAATTCACCATTCGTTTTCTAACGTTCTAAACAATGTAAGCAACCCACGAAATTAAATATTAGTTATCCTAGGATAGCTTACTTTAATTTAACCTAAGCTATCTTATATTTGCAAGCAGTTATACGCCAATAATAAAATACATTACTATCATTTCAATTTTCACAGAATTTTAGACACTAACGTCTTGCAACTAGAGTCACACCGTAACATCTTAATACGTTGCAAACAACACTCTTGTGAGCAACACACGCGTGTGGACTGGTGGTTACCTTGGGCAGAGGCGCAGCCCAGCAGAGCCAACACGAGTATCACAGACCTCATGGCTGTCTTCTTGAAGGGTTGCTTACCCTCTTGCTGCAGTGTCGCTACCCATTGGTTTCTCGTTGTATATATATACCAGTCACAGCGCAGCTGACACCTGCTTCACCTTCCCAATTTCCCACGTTGTTGTTACTACAGGGAATATTTACTTAACGCAAACAGGTTGGCATGTTAGGTTTAAAGCTTACCGACTACAAGAGCATCATTTAAGGCTACGTTTTCACCTGAAAATTATCCATCACGAATATCTTAATCATTAAAATAGAGATTAAACTAAATATACATTGAGAGGCATAGATCTTTCGGTAAATATGTGAGGTGATATTTATAAAGGAATTCAGGGAAACCTGAAGCCAGTGATAGAGTGATAGTGAAAAAGTTTCTTATTTTAGGGTCACCCTACCTCAGTGGGAGGCCAGTGACAATACATAAGGACTCGAACCCATGTTGTTTTGGCCCACCTCATGGTGAGCGAAAACCAAATGATGCTCTAACCCACAGGACCACCAAATCCTACAAGAATCACGCATGGGCATTTCATTTCTCGCCTTTTCGAAGTCATATGGCGTCAGGATAATATCAGATAGGTTTGAGTCTACCAAATTCTGTCTCGCTCATAAAAAAATAATTTAGGTCTTCGACTCTGTCTGGTTAGCGGCTCGCTAAAAACCGAGTCATATTGGGACTTGAGTAGCTCACTCATTTCCTTGCTGTCATCTGTGTAGGACCCATCCCGTCTAAGTAGGGGCCCAATACTGGATGTTGTTCTCTACTTTGTTTTGGCATAAGAAAAGAAATATATTGGGTTTCTTTCAATTTCATTTATGGCTTTTAGTTCTTCCCGAGTTTGTTGACTCCTGTAAGATTACTTTAGCTTTACTTCGATGTTTGCTATTTCTCTGACCAGTGCCTCCCTTCGTATTACAGATATATTGGCCTCTTTTAGCCGCAGTTATTCTTTGCCTTCGCCTGTATAGGGAGTGTCTTTCTCTTTCTAGTTTACATCTTCTCTTCCTTTTCCTTCAAGGAATATGCCTTGAGCATACCTCGAGTGCCACAAAGTTAATTTGTTCTAGACATAGGTTTGGATCCGTGTTTTGGCAATAATTTCGCCAAAATAATTCTGAACTTAGCAAAAAAAATATTTCATTATGTTTGCTCATTATTAAATTATCGTAAACTTATATAAAATGTATTTAGTTGGATTAGGCTAAATTAAATTGCGCTTGTTATAATAAGGTTAGGTAAGTTTCCTAATGTTCTTTTGGTATATATATATATATATATATATATATATATATATATATATATATATATATATATATATATATATATATATATATATATTTATATAAAGATCACAGTAAACAGGTGATATCAAATATGCAGACAACCTATGAAAAAGAATCAAGGCTTTCGTGACTACTCACATTATCATAGTTCCTTGATAATATATATATATATATATATATTATGCTAGTCGCAGTGTTGTTATTGATATATATATATATATATATATATATATATATATATATATATATATATATATATATATATATATATATATATATATATATTATCAAGGAACTATGATAATGTGAGTAGTCACGAAAGCGCTTGAATTCCTCTATTTTTCATAGTGGTTGTCTTGCATATTTGATATCACCTGTTTATGTGATCTTTGCATATAATATATATATATATATATATATATATATATATATATATATATATTGTTATTGATATATATATATATATATATATATATATATATATATGTTAAAATAACATGGATCAGAATCTCTATAGAATCTTTCCAGCATCTTGTTGAATCCATGCCACGAAGAATTTAGGCTGTTCTGGTAGCAAAGGGGATCCCTATTCAGTACTAGAAGGGTGTACCTAATAAAATGGCCAGAGTGTACATCAGTCAAGGCTGCAAATGGTGACTAACACCAACATGTAAGAAAGGTATATATACGGTAAATAAGACAAATATCCAGGCTGTATCAGTCGTATTCAGACAAAGAAAAACAGGATATATAATGCGTTAGGTCAGGTGCTGCACGGGCTGGACCACTGAGTGGTATATGTGTTCTGCCTAAGGTAGGAGGTGTTGGCAAATATTTCCGGGATCATGAAACTACCACACATGTCTTTCTTACGTGACTGTTCAGTGATCCTTTGTTGCTATGGCGGAGTTGTGACAAGAAGCAGTTGCCGACTGCGCTGTTATGGAGGTTGTAGTGTGTAATCTTGAAGTACAGATCCAATTCCCTAGATCAAGAGCCTCTCACTAGCGTCGAGGAACCTCCCTTGAGGGGCATTCGCCCTTAGAGAGGCCATGGAAGAGCGATCACAGACTTACAAGTGAGACTCGCTGGTCTAATATTCCTATTTTCATTTCGTGCCACCTTGTCACCAACTGCACACACGATCATAGGCCTCGAATCAAATTTCTCTGTCTCACATCATTCGTAGTTTCAAATACAGAATATGCATCAACATGTATTTTAGATTCTTTACCAATGTTTATTAAACTGATTGTCTTTCTCTGATTTACACTTTGTTTTCCTTATATATGACGTCAATCATGACGTCAATGAAGATACAAACACGTAATACGTCATTTGGGATAATTTGGTACATTTTTTGTTGACCTGATAAGCTCCAGCTTCTCAAGGGATCAGAAACATTGTATTTTTTTTTTTTTTTTTTGGGGGGGGGACGAAACATCGACGCCATATATTAAGCTTTATTCTACTTATCAATAGTACATCACACGTGTACTTGAGTACTTTTGAAAGATCGGCAATGGTACACATTGGCAGTTTCCCCAGGATATTTATGACTTTAAGCAGAATTGGAATTGGAATTGCATTTCCTCGGCGAGTATTATGATACTGATTAAGAAGTGCTAAACCCGTGGGGATCGTACAAAGCCTCGGGGAATGGAAGATGATTTAAGTTTGATCCGAAAAAAATGAGGATAGCTCCAATTCCTGAGAACAAGAGCCCTTCACCAGCACCAATGCACCCTCGTGCAAGGTTCTTCGGTTAGCAAAAGCAGACGGGATGCAAGGAAATTTGAGCATTTAACACATTAAGAGAGGTTCCTTGATACTGGTGAGGGGCTCTTGATCCAAGCAAATAGACTTGTTCTCCCCTAGCTTGGATCGAACTTGTTTGCCTACTATTCCCCAGTTGCTGTATCATCCTTACAGTTTTAGCTCTTTCCCCTGATAATACTAGGAACGCTCGACACGATTGTGTGTCAGGGATGCAAGACTGAAACACACACCTGCTCCATGAGCTTTATTATACCTCTTCTTAAAGCTATGTATGGATCCTGCCTCCACTACATTGCTTCCCAAACTATTCCACTTCCTGACTACTTTGTGACTGAAGAAATACTTCCTAACATCCCTGTGATTCATCTGAGTCTTCAACTTCCAACTGTGACCCCTTGTTAATGTGTTCCATCTCTGGAACATTCTGTCTCTGTCCACCTTGTCGATTCCTCTCAGTATTTTATATGTCGTTATCATGTCCCCTCTATCTCTCCTGTCCTCCAGTGTCGTCAGGTCGATTTCCCTTAACCTCTCCTCGTAGGACATACCCCTTAGCTCCGGGACTACTCTTGTTGCAAACCTTTTCACTTTCTCTAGTTGCCTTACGTGCTTGGCTAGGTGTGGGTTCCAAACTGGTGCTGCATACTCCAAAATGGGCCTAACGTACACAGTGTACAGGGTCCTGAACGATTTCTTATCAAGATGTGTGTGTACTCACCTATTTGTACTCACCTATTTGTGGTTGCAGGGGTCGAGTCATAGCTCCTGGCCCCGCCTCTTCACTGATTGCTACTAGGTCCTCTCTCTCCCTGCTCCATGAGCTTTATCAAACCTAGTCTTAAAACTATGTATGGTTCCTGCCTCCACTATGTCGCTTTCCAAGCTATTCCACTTCCTGACAACTCTATGACTGAAGAAATACTTCCTAACATCCCTGTGTGTGTGTGTGTGTGTGTGTTCCTATTGTATGATAATTGTGTGTGTGTGTGTGTGTGTGTGTGTGTGTGTGTACTGATTGTACTCACTATGTGTGTGTGTGTGTGTGTGTTGTGTGTGTGTGTGTGTGTGTGTGTGTGTGTGTGTGTGTGTGTGTGTGTGTGTGTAGACGTCTCGTTCTGGTCTAGGCATTTGTTGAAAATCTGTCATATTATTTTGTCGGGCTCTTGTTCTTCCTCCTTCAAAAGGTGTCCCTAAGTGCTGGTGAAGGACTTAATCAACAGAATTTAAGTAGTATCTTGCCTTGGATCGATTCAGGTGTACCCAGAACCAAAACCATCAATGTTGCCATGACCTTCTACATCTTAACGTATCTGTGTTGGCAGGTGGTATTTCTACATCTTATCAATGTTGCCAAAGCAATATCTTAACTTATCAATGCTACCAGGTGCTTCGTCCCAAACCATCTATGTTACTAGGAACTTCTAGGTCCTAAGTTATCAATGTTGCCAAGAACTTCTAGGTCCCATATCATAAGTGCTGCAGTGTACGTTTAAGTTCCAGACCATCACTTGTCAGACCATCACTGTTACCAGGTGCTTCTAGGCTCCAGACCATCACTGTTGCCAGGCGCTTCTAGGTTCCAGACCATCACTGTTGCCAGGCGCTTTGAGGTTCCAGACCATCACTGTTGCCAGGCGCTTATAGGTTCCAGACCATCATTGTTACCAGGTGCTTCTAAGTTCCAGACCATCACTTTTACCAGGTGCTTTTAGGTTCCAGACCATCATTGTTACGAGATGCTTCTAAGTTCCAGACCATCACTGTTGCCAGACGCTTCTAGATTCCAGACCATCACTTACCAGATGCTTCTAAGTTTCAGACCATCACTGTTGCCAGGCGCTTCTAGGTTCCAGACCATCATTGTTACCAGATGCTTCTAAGTTCCAGACCATCACTGTTGCCAGGTGCTTCTAGGTTCCAGACCATCACCGTTGTCAAGTGCTTCTATACCCACCGCCCTGGAACATCCATGTATGAAGCTTCAGCTCTGGCTAGGCCTTATACTACTGAATTACTGAAGGTTTCAGTTTGAAAAAAAATTCTTGCCTCGTATTACATATTAATACAGGATGGTTTGGATGGATTTGGCAGGCATCTTATGGCTGAGGCAAATGCCTGAACCATCATTTATAGAGACATCTACCTCGTTATCATCTCTGTAATAAAACACAAACGGATATCATATATTTTTTAACAGATTGTGAATGACTGTTATGTGCTGTATAAAACACATCCTACTATGCAAATGTTCGCTATTTTACTGTGCCTCAAGATCGCCAGTAAAGCGACATACACTGAAATGTGAACATCATAATTGTATTATTCCTCGGTATTTTTGGTAGTTCCCCGTTCTCTGTTCCCATATTAAAACATAATGATGCGTTCGTTTCAACATTGTTCAAAGACTGGGCACACTTATTAAAAATGCAGGTTGAACCATGTAACAAAAAATTAAATATATATAATCACTTACAAATCAAAGTACTACTAGGAAAGTTTTTTTTTTATGGAGGTGCGATATACTAACTGATTATGAGTTTCTCTACTATTTTATGTGGTTGACTGTGCTAATAATAAGCTATGTGGAAAAGATCTCGTGAATAAAACAGGCGCATATTTAACTGGAATAGATAGGTCTCTTAAGTTAATAAACTTGAGGGCTGCTGAAATGTTAGGAAATTCGTTTGTTGTGGGTTCTGGTAAGCCTCTTTTCAAACATTGTGTCAACAGTTTTTTAAGTGTGACGCTGCTCTCATATTTATGAAAGCTAGACTGGAAGTGATTGAAATAACGTTAGAAGTATTGCTAGGATTATAGAACCGGTTTCACATAGTGATTGGGAAAGGCCAAGAGTTTTGGTAATTAATACTCAGTGAGGTATTTTTAAAGTATAAGAGGCTACCTTTTGGACTTTCCTCATCTCTAGGAATTTTCCAGAGATTTATGTCACAAGTGTTTCTTCATGAGGAAGGTGTTGCCATATATTCAGATTTCGTTATTTGTTCTCACGAAACTGAACAATATACTTTGCTTAGACAAGCCTTACAGATTTTAAAGAATCATAATGTACTAACAAATGAAAACAAATTAGTGTTAAAAACTAACTCCAGTCTATATTTAGGGTAACATATCTCAGGTGAAGGCTTTATCACAGGTAAGAATGTAGCAGGCATTAGCACTTTTGGGGGGATGGGAGGGATGTCACAGCCAAGCAACTGCTAGCTGGCTGATAGTTTCACTGCTCTCATTTTTCTCATGCCCTTGGCCTCACTCTTATCATGTAACCCGCATCTCTCTTGCCAAAATGCTTGAAATATAATTTGTAACTCAAATTATTCCAAATTACAAATACAGAATACAGCTTCTAGGATATGATTTTAGGTCTTTGCCATGGTTTTAGGTCTGTGCATTTACTGAGCTTATAATGTCTCTTTTTTTTGTCTAAATTTACAGTTTGTCTTTCTTGCATATGAGTCATGAAGATAAACAATGAGTGTGTTAAGTTACTGCCCAGATACAACATACAAACACAAGGTGCGTCATTTGGATTTATTTGGTGTATTTAAGTACACTCCAGAGGCTCATGTGAAAGAGAGGTATGAACAGACTGTTTAAAGGGAAGGTGTCTTAACACTGGTGAAACAAATTAATCCAGGGAATTGAAAGTATACTCTCCTCTTACTCGGATCAAATCTAATAACCTTCCATTCCCGAGGCACTGTAAGACTCCTACAGATTTAGTATTCTTCATAGGTTTAATAATTGTGGAAAATTTTGGATTTTCCTAAATTCAGCATGCGTAAAATTGAATAATACAATAATTGTGTAATAAAATGTGATGCTGATTTAACCCTTTCGAAAAATTTCGAGTGAGGGGGGTGTAGAACAGCCGGGGGAGTGTCGCCGCAGAGAGATGCCATAATGAACTGAATGTGTGAACACTGGACTGAATTGTGCAATGCAATCAGGCGTTCTCGAAGGTTAGTTGGTGCATATCGGCCTCAATCCGTAATTTAGAAATTGCTGACACATTTCTGCTGAAGAATTGGGATAGTGTGGAAAACCCTTACAATTCGGCAACCAGGACGAAAAAATAGAGGACACCAATTCTCCCAGGAGCACACCTCAGCTAAGTGACGCTTACCCATAATGTACAGTAGTTTTTTGCGTTGACCATCGTAAATCCTAGCTGCTAGGGTAAAGTTAGGGTGTGTTCCAACCGCATTAAGTGTCTTCCTGTGATAAATGGTAAGTGGTAATATGAATTTCTTTTTGTGTACCCAGCAAATCTAATTATATACAGTCCACAATTTTAATTTACCTGAGTAGCTGGTTTTAATATTGTACTTATTAATTTAATGTTAGGTCTAACTTTTTTGTGGGAGGGGTAGGGAGTGGGCATCGAGGGAGTGACAGTTTGGCGACCTACTGTGACAAAGTCCCACTTACCTCACCCAAATTACTTGCAGGAAATAATTCAGGTAATACTCTGTAAACCTCCTGCAGGTAATTTCCCACAAAAATAATAATTAACGAAGTTATTTTTATAGCAAAAACTGTATATACTGCATTATTAGGTATCTCTTATCTTTAAGTGGTTGCCTGAGTTTTTTTTTTTTTTAATTCCTCCACACTTTCGCTTTCAACTTGATAATACCTCATTCAATAGGCTTTAAAATTTCAGCGTTTGTTTACTGTACTGGGGAAGGGGTTCAAGTATTAGTACGTGCAGATTCCCTTTGATCATTGAGCACTTTCTTGAAATTTTGTTTCCGTGTAACAAATGAAAAAAGTCTATTCTGATTGGCTTCAAGTATTCAAAAAAAGATTTATCCTAATTAAAAAAAAGAGTTGGAATTTGCATTAGAGTATATGCAGTAGGTGTCATTGTACTGTTTTTTTTTTTTGTAGTGACTTTTCCACCTTTAGTGTAAAGGAGCCAATTCGCCACTTTTGTTTTTAAAACAGTGCCGTATTTTTTCCATTAAATAAATTTGGTATGCCTTTTTTGAATGACTTCATTTTTTAATTGTAGCTTCAGTGTTGAAAATGATACCTCTTTTTGTTTTGGCTGTGTAGGTGTAGGTTTGGCAATTCACTAATCTTCATAAACTAAAACTTTTTTTTTTTGTAATGGAATGTTTGTATTGATTTTTGGTTTAAGTTTTAATTTGATAATCTTATTAACGAAAATGGTTTCCATGCAGTAACTGGAGAACACTGCCTCTGATTGGCTTCAAAAATTAAATGCTGGTGTGAAAACTTATTGGGAGACCAAATAACTTCCACAGGGAAACAGTAAATTAATCAGTACAAACACTTAACATTCTCCCACACAATTAGTTGGCAGAGTTAGTGACTGTACATATTATTTGATATATTTACCCTTCTTGGAAGGTTTAGGTAGGTTTATACAATAGTAACTAATATTAGAATTAGAGAAGTAACCGTAGATATTATTAATGTAGTCCTAATATTCGCCTTTAATATAGGCGAATATTAGCTAGAGAACTGGCAACCCAAAATTCAAACAAAGGCGGGAGTCAGAGAGATGCCAGCTATCTACTTGGAGTACAGACACCATTTGTAACAAGACATGACGTGTCAAACAGCCCAGAGAACAGGCCTTAATACACTTGGCCTGGAGACAACAAAATCATAAGAGGCTTCCCAAAGTACTGTGGATATTCGTCTCTATCCAAGCACACCCACAATAAGACAACATTTCGAAGTGTTTCCTTACACACACACATACATACAACAGGCCTAGTGTTTAATCGACATGTGCCTAGGACAAAATGGTAACTAACTAACTAACAAGACCTTTGATTTTCTCTCAGCATAGTTGGCCAACATTTCTGGGAAAACGTAGGTTGTAGTTGGTCTGTGGGGTTTGAGAAGATGGACACGCGAACACCAGATAAGTCTGTCACTGCAAGAGATACTGAGGGTGAGGGAACTGAGAACTTCATACCACCAAGTGAGTTAATCCTTCATTCGTGTATAGGTTGGAATTTCTTACAAGAACAGTAGTAAGTAAGTTTATTCAGGTATATACAAATACAGTTACATAGATTATCATACATAGCAGCATATGTGTAGAGAACCTAGGATAACCCAAAAAGTCAGACAGATTGACTGATTTCCATTGGGGTGTAACTGGAAATATGTTGTAAGAGCCATTTGTGAGCCTGGGAGGACTATCTCAGGGTGTTTATGTCAACAGCAATTGCCAAGGTGAGCAGCTCACAAGGGAGCAGCAGTTCGCACAAAAATTTCCAGAGCTGGTGTATTTTATTGGAGGAATGTTTGGGTTGATTTTGGGATGTGTGAGTGCCAATTTAAAAGCTTTATTGAAAAAATGGCTGTGGTTCGTACGTTGGACTGCGTGTGGCCAGCAGTAACAGCCTGGTTGATCAGGCTCTGATCCAACATGAGGCCTGGTCACAGACCGGGCCGCAGGGGCGTTGACCCCTGGAACTCTCTCCAGGTATTAAATGCTGTATCTCATTAGTGAAGGCCTCACCCAACTGGCTTCGTACTTTCAGTGACAATAGTTTCTGAGCAGCAGTGTGCTAGTTGTATCTTGGCATATTGGTCTCTTTTAATAAGTAGAAGATACCTCTTATGGTTGACTTTAAACTTTTAAATCTAGTGTATCTGTGTGGAATGTCGAATTAGTTTTTGACTGTGTAATGCCAATTTGTCATTTTTGGAAGAAATTAAGATGTTAGTTTTGGTGTGAATACTGGTGAAGGCCTTTTCTGATTGGCTTCAAAGCTTCATTCATACATGCACACGCATACATAGTTTTCTGCATTAGAATTTTGTGAACGTCTTGCAACATTTTTTTTTTTCTGCGTGCATTAAAACTAGGTGGGGCTGGGCTTACAGGACACGGGAGACTTTTCATAACGCCAAACAGCAATTTTTTTTTACACGCAGTAAACTTTGTACGGCTTTCAGCGGCTGTTGGTCACCACCCCAAATGTAAGTGAGTTTTAAGTTTTTTTGTTTTTGCATACATAAAACTAAGATTTTTTTGAAGTAATCAATCTTGAAGGCATACACTAATGGGCAGATGAAAAGTACATTATGCAGATTTAACCCAGGATAATTAAATAGTCCATGTGACATTGTCATTGGAGTAAGTAACTTTATTTAGGCACAGGTACACATAAGTACAATTATAATATACAGTGTGTAGATCACCTAGGAATACCCCACAAAAAAGTCGAAGTGACTTATTTCCCTCTATCCGGCTCTTATCGGCGAGATCCGTCTGTCCTGTTTAGGAACGTTTATTTTATATTCTTCCGCCTAGAATTGGGTATTAAGTTATATAATATGACTGACCATACCACGGGTGGGGTTCGAACCCCACCCGTGGTATGGTTTGTTTGCAATCGTGTCATTACGATTTCGTGAGTCATAAGTTAGTTAGTTTGATATCTTTATTATGCACCCCATACCCATCCTGTGGGTGGTAGTCAAAAGATTACAGAGGTACATAATGGGTCCAGGGACTGGACCTCAAAGTTTGATAGCTGAGCAAGTTACAAAGGTAATGAACTCAGATGGTCACAATCATGACAAGTTACAAAGGTATTTGCAGATTACAGAGGTATATATAGGGTCCAGAGACTGGGCCCCAAAGTTTTGATAGCTGAACAAGGTACAATGGTAATGAATTCACTAGTTACAAGGTAATGAATCATAATATGACTGATTTTGACACCGGAAAAAGAGGGCTACATACAGCTTACACTGTGGTAACCCTTAATAACAACAAGAGCAACAACACGTGCTTTGTGAAGCTTATAATACCTGACTAACACCTGCCAGGGAACACCACCATGAGGATAATACAATGTTTTGTACTGATTAACATGTGTTCACTGTGGTGGGCTCAGCAGCCACATAATGATGGGGAATGGTGAGCGGCCTTGGTCTCTTTAATATTAAAATACCTGTTGAAATTCTCTGAATAGCATATTTTATAATGGATTGCAGGTGACGAAATTCCTCCTAGGTAAATCATTATGATGGCAGATAAGTTTTTTAATTCGTAAGCAGAGTAAGCATTTATTAAATACATTTTAAAGTACGAATGGAAGGACTGTTCAACTACGCTTTCAGTTGTGAAATAATGTAGTTTTAAATGGGGTCGCCTTGATGAGGGTGAAGAGGTCTTCCATGGAATTTGAACTACCATATATTTCCTTACAGCAGATATAATTACGTCGGTGTCTTGCATTGAATAACCCACGTGGGTTTAGTGCATAATATGAATTAAACAAAAATATCTTCAGGCTCTGTATGACCCCTGGGCCATAACACCTCCACATGATAAAAATATTGTGTTCTGCTTTGTAAAGAAATTATAAGAGTCATCATTTAAGAACCATCATTGTACACTATGCTTTCTACATTGTACACTATCTTTGTGTACTGTATTTATGTTGGAACTATGTCGGTCAAAAAAGAAGAATGAACGTCACAATACAGTGACTGAAGCAATTAATAACCACGGTGCCCTGTGGCCTGGTGGCAAAAACTCTCGCTTCACACAGTGAGGTTCCAGATTTGATTCCCATCAAAGGGGTGGAAACATTGGACTAGTTTCCTTACACCGGTTGTCTATGTTCACCCATCAGTAAAATGGGTACCTGGGTGTTAGTCGACTGGTGTGGGTCGCATCCTGGGACAAAACTGACTTAATTTTCCTGACATGCTCTGCATAACAAGCAGTTTTCTATATAGTAGTATGTCATTGGTGTCATCTAGGTCTGTATACCTTGTACATGTACTTGCAGTAAATAAATATATTACATTATTATTATATTATTATAAGTTTGAAACTGGTCCATCCAGGAGCATTATCATGATTTGATAATGGTCCAGGAAGGACTAAAACATATTCGAAAGATTTATCTAATTGTGAATATGTCCTCCTTTTACTACTTTAATTTTCTTTCTTGATTCAAAACTTTACAAGTGGCCCATGGCCTGGTAGGCAAAGCTCTTGCTTCATATGCTGAGTGTCCGTGGTTTGATTCCTGGCAAGGGTGGAAACATTGGGCACGTTTTTTTTACACCTGTTGTCCTGTTCACCTAGCAAGCAAGTAGGTACCTGGGTGTTAATCGACTGGTGTGGGTCACATTCTGGGAGACAAGATTGAGGACCCCAGTGGAAATAAGACACAGTCCCTCGATGACAAACTATCTTTCTTGGGTTATCCTGGGTGGCAAACCCTCCAGGGCTAAAAATCCTAATGAAATACTATCTTAACTTGCAAATGTTTTTTAAGTTAAATTGGGTTGGTTACATAAGCCTATATAAAAGCATATTTAATTACAAATATAAAAGATAGACATGGCATATCTTGCTGCTAGATGGCTGAGCAGCACCTGGAAATATTAATATATATAAGTACATCACTCAAGATGCAAAATGGGGTTAAGTAAGAAGCAAGTTTATTTAGGTACAGGTACACATAAGTACAGTTATCATACATAACTTAACATATGTAAATTTCCTAGGGTAACTTAAAAAAGTCTGACTTATTTCCATTTGGACTGTCATATAATATAATGAGCTTTATGTGCTATATGTAATTATCATTGTACATTATACTATATGGCTTGCCTAAATAAAGAACCGAAGAAGGAAATTTCAGTAGCACTGTAGTCATTGATGTAAGCAATAAAAATGTACGAATAAATGTATATTAAGAGTACTATGTCAAATAGGTAGGCATGTAGTAGGTCCAGTTGTTGTTTTATAGGTAAACCATAATGAAGATCAGTGCACATTATATTCAAGGGCACACAGCCTCATGTCACTGCCTAACCTGTAGCCATTTGTTTGCAACCTTGAAAAAACTGAAAATTGATTGTCAGTGCAAGATATTTTTTTTAGAAATGACACTATTAAGTTTTATTTACTTAAATGTTCCTTCTGTTATTTCTCTTTACTTATGAATTTGTCTTTTTTTTTTTTTTTTTTTAATACAGTATTTTTTATGGTAATTTTATTCTATTTGTGGTTAGCAAGAACATGGAGTGCTCATTCCTAACTGAAAAATTACAGCTAACTTTATAACTCCACTTACATCAGGTCAATTGTTCAGTTGTGGTCAACCTGAAAAATGATCCTGATTGTACACAAAATTTTTCATAATTTTTACAATTGGTAAAACCCAGGGGTTAATTGTGAATCATTAAGAC
This sequence comes from Cherax destructor, assembly GCA_009830355.1. Taxonomy (NCBI): domain Eukaryota; kingdom Metazoa; phylum Arthropoda; class Malacostraca; order Decapoda; family Parastacidae; genus Cherax; species Cherax destructor. The sequence continues at coordinate 57,845 of WNWK01002822.1, forward strand.
ACTGCACAGACTAAAAAAATAAAAAACATTTCAGGGTGACAAACGATAGGGACAGAGTAGCCAAGCCAGGACCCTGCAACATTATGGTGCAAGACGGACCTCTCGCACAAGATGAATTTTTAGAAAGGTAATTAAGGTAATCTTATTATTTAAACAGTTTTTCTTTGAAGATTTGTTTTACTAAACTGTATTGAATAACAGGGGGTATATGCACAGGTATATGTATTTCTTTATACTGTTGTCACTGATACTTTACCTAACTAGCATATCTACTGTATTTAGTAATTCTCCTTTCACAAAATAATTACATACAAGTTTACAAATAAACAATGATTACAGATACAGTAACAGTATAGGGCAATGACATTTGTAAAAAAAAAAGTTTTAATAATACAAACATATTTTAGATGGGATTTACATTGAAAATTATAAAAAAAAGTATGATAAAAAAAAATAGTTTATGGTTGAGATTATAGCTAAGACATATGGATACAGCATGTGTAAATACAGTAGAAAATCCATATTATAATTCAAGAGTCATTCCCAGGTCATTATTCCGGATATAACTTAGTTGATTTCTTCAAAGAATTTTTACCCAATATTTTACACTTTTCACTTACAAATGGTTTTAAACATTGTTTAATTAATGTATAATAGAATATAACACAATTTGTTTTACATATGCTCTCCACTTCCTCACTTCTGTAGTTGAGTATGTGGTGTGGGAGGAATGGGGCTAATAGATATGAAAGGGCAGACAACGACTGACTACCCTCTCTCATTCCCATATTCACTTCCATCTTCTCTTGCATCTTATCTAACTCAAGACTTTACCTCTATGTATGCTCATGACTTCTTTATTATGCTGAGGGTTAATGTGAATGGGTAAGCAGGGTGTGATGAAGGGTGTTGTATGAGTAATTGTGGCTACCACTATACCACACCTTACCCAACTCACGTGTTCAGCACATGGCAATAGCAATGGCGGTTACCACAGAAAGTGATTATTAAATCTGTAGTTTTTAACCAGTCTCAACCAAACAAATATGAGCATTCTGTACATCCATCAAAGGACATATACAAAGTATGAATGCATTTCATAAAAAAAAGCAAATGCAGGGAAAAAATATAGTACTGTATTTATAATTCATTTTTAAAAAAGTCCTAAATATTAAACCCATAGTTTTTAACCAGTCTCTACCAAACCAATGTCAATTCTTTATACATGCATAATGTGTTTGGTAAAAAGCTTACCAAGAAAAAAGTACGTATTTATAATTCATCCTTAAGAAAATTATAAATCAAATATAGTAGTCCTGCCATAGAAAGTGCAAGTTGTTTGTCTACTAGTAATTAATTGGTTCCACAGAGCCAACATTGTAAATGTGGCATATCATAAGTTGGAACATTGTCAGGGCTCTACTGTATAGTATTTATTTGGAAATTCTTATACTTTTGTACTGTGCAAAAGTGAATAAAATAAGAAAGATATTAACATAATTTATTATACATTTATGTTTGAGTATTGTTGGTGTTTCATGCACACCACAATACAGCATAGTGCAGTGTACTGTTACTTACACAAAGATGGCCTTGTTTAATTGTGTTAAAAACTTAACATCTTTTATGAATTTGCTCTTATGTTTTCACACTTCCTCTCCTCAAGTGAGGTTCCTTGATGCTGGTGAAAGGCTCTTAATCTATGTAATTGCATCTTCCCTTTTCTTCCTTGGACCAAAACTGAATGCCTCCCACTTCTCCAGATGCTGTATGACCCCTACAGGTGTAGTGCTATCCCATGAATGTAATAATAAATTTACACTTTCTCCTTAAAGTCCCCTTCCTATGACATAGGGTTTTTCTTTCAATGTCTTGCTCAGTGTTGCCTTATTTCCCACTCTCCTTCAGAAAAGAATTACTGTAATTACCTATTTGTAGCTACAGTAAAGCTATGCCCATCGTGTCCCATCTTCAATAATTTGTTCATCGTATATCTATTTTAAATTTCCACTGGATGTAGTACTGTATTTAAAACTTCCTCTTTTAAGTCATTCCATTGATCAATGACTTTGTGTGCTTGCTTGCTTGCTTGTTTGCTTGCTTGCTTGCTTGCTTGCTTGTAATGACATTGACATTTAGATACTGATAATGAAGCTAAACTTCTTTGTTTTGCTTTATGAGATGTCAGTTAACTCAAAGAAAGAAAGAAGTACATTACCTGTAATCCATATAAAGTGTCTTTTTTTTCATATCAAGGTATGCATACAGTAAGCCTGTGGTGATCAAGGGAGCATCACATAACCAGGTGAGACCTGTCATAGTATAAATTTTACTAGTGTACTGCTTGTTGCCAGTTTTAATTTTTTATTATCATATAAATAGTATACAATACTGACAACTTGATGAGTAAGACCAATGTGCAACACTTGGGTATCTTTATTGTTGAAACATTTTTGCTTTTCCAGCAGGTTTCTTCAGTTGAAAAAGTATATAAACATGTAAGTCTCAAATCTCATGCCAACATTTTAGGCTAAGGAACTTGAAATCTAAAAATTACCTCACTACTTCTACTGTTTCCACTGTTATAATTGCCTGAATTTGACTGATGAGGCCTGCTTTACAGGTGTAACACTTAGACAATAAAAATACCTGAGTCTTTCACATGTACTTACTTTATTTTGCTGCATTATAGAGTAATGTACTGTACTACAGTGGACCCTCGGTTTTCGTTGAAAATTCTTTCAAGAATGCTGTTCAAGTGCCGTTACCGATCGAATTTGTTCCCATAAGTACAAATGTAAGTTAGATTATTCATTTCAGACACCCAAAAATACACTTACAAAAGCTCTTACAAAAATACACTTACATAATTTTTCGAGTTTGGAGGTGAACAAAAACCGAGGGTCCACTGTATTTATAAAGTGCTTGATTTTATAATCTTCACAGAATTTATTTTAGCATTCCAAAGTATCATACTAACCTTTCTGATTTTAATTTGGCAGTAATGTATAAAAATTTCATGGTAAACAAATGTATTTTATTGCTAGATAATTAAATTAACAGAACTATACTGTAGCTACTCATTTTAAATTTCATTTTTATTGCACTTTACAGCTGTTTAAATCACGCACACGGCGCTCAGTCATGTTAAACAATTATGGGCACATGACAGTACGCCTGAGCTCAGCAAACAGCTACAGTTATGCTAAGAAAGACATATCATTCAAAGACTACTGCAATCATCATTTTCATCCTCAGCAAGTTTCTGCTCTTGGCAATGGTGAGACAGTATAGTAGTTGAGAAAATCTCTTGCCTTTTGAGATGTTTGTTAGAAATGTTGTATATGAACAATCAGCATATAGCTTTAATCAGGGAATTTGCTTTCACTTGTCCTTGAGAAATTAATTTATGCAGGCTTTTACTTCAATTTTGTTTCTAGTTAAAATTTTAAAGAAACTAAATGTTCATTTTTATTTTATCTCTTGTATGCATTTTGACCCCATTTACTATCATATATCTTTAAGAACAGTTTTTAGACCATTGATAATGGGAATGTTTAGAAGCTTGTATTATGTTAACCAGAGTAAGATCTTGATTCAGACACTGGAGATGATACATTAGTGAAATAACTGTTATTCTTGTTTTATATTTTCTTACTAATACACAAGCACAGCCCTGCAAAGCACATGTTGACTCTGTATTGGGGACTGTAACAAAAAGAGGACCAAAGAGAGTTGTGACAATCATACAACTAGGTGTCAAGTGATATGAGATCAAGACAGAAATATCTGAGTTGTAATAGAAAGAGTTCTGGTTGCTCAAAGGAAATTTAAGAAATTGCTAATAATGGAAAATTTCACCAAGAAATAGACTGGAAAGTAAGTTACTCATACAGTAGAGAAGGAGACATGGGGAGAAAAATTTATTGATGTCATGAAGCAGAGCTTCCTCAGCAAACATATAAAAAAGAGCCAACAAGAATGAGGAAACCAAGCAAGCCATACCAGATCTGATATTTTCCCAGCAGGCATTGGACATCAAGGAGCTATAGTATGAAGCCCTACTATGAGTAAGTAATCCCTGAGTCCTGATACTTGAATACCTGATGGGAAAAGAGTGAAGAATTAAGTAACTGTTATGGAATTCTAAGTTTTTAACTCGAATACAGTATATGTAGCTCAGTAAAAGCACCTGGTATGAAATAACTCAGAATATAAATACAGGCATAGGCACAGCCCTTGATTAACAGGCAATATAAGGAAGATGAATGAGTATAAAAATTTTAAGCACAAGTATAATATCAAAATGATAAAAGTGTCTTACAGAAAGATTTAGATAGATTAACCCTTTGAGTGTCAAGACCACTACTCGCAAACTTGCTCATAGTGTCAAAGAATTTTAAAAAAAAATTCTTGTGAAATGATAGAGAATCTTTTTCCGAAGGTTATGAAACCAAAAGTTCAAATTTGATGGAAAACTTACGGAATTACGCTCTCACGAAGTTAGCAGTCTCGGCGATATTTACATGTTGGCGATTTTGCCCACTTTGAGCCCTATTTTGGGCCAATTTCTTTGTTCCACTCAACCAAGCTCATAGCTATTTTGCTAGAACTTCTTTTATTCTATTGATTGAGTACAAGAAACTGCCCATTTACCTATTTCAACTACATAAAAAAGTGATCAGAAATTACTAATTTGGCCAATTTCACACAAAATTCAAGAAAGGCGTTTCAAAATATGGGCCAGAATAAACATTGCAGACATTCCTGGCACTAAAATAACATTTTCTCTGTTCATTAGTCACTCCAGCCCCTCTTATATTACACTTGCTTTTCAATTTTAATTTTTATTCACACAAAAAATACATGATTTACTACTGTTATTCAGACTACTGCATACCTTTGAAGAGTTTCAAGAGTTTCACTACTCTCGGAGCCCGCCCATGGGCCAGGCTTGTCTGATGCTTGCCTGGTCAACCAGGCTGTTACTGCTGGAGGCCTGCTGCCCCACATAACCATCACAGCCTGGTTGATCTGGCACCTGGTGAAGATACTTGTCCAGTTTCTTCTTGAAGGCTTCTACACTTGTTGCAGCTGTGTTTCTGATATCTTCTGGTAAGATGTTGAATAGTCTGGGACCCTGGATGTTGATACAGTGTTCCCTTATTGTCCCCACCACACCCCTGCTTCTCACTGGGTATATTTTGCACTTCTTCCCATATCTCTCACTCCAGTATGTTATGGCAGTGTGCAGATTTGGTACCAGGCCCTCGAGTACTTAACAGGTATATATATTATCATGTATCTCTCTCTCTCACTCCTCCACTCCAATGAGTACATGTTCAAAACTTTAAGGCATTCCCAGTCATTTAGGTGCTTTACTGGCTCATTATGAGCCATAAACGATCTCAGTATTTGTTCCACTTCTGATATTTCTCCTGCTTTGAATGGAGCTGTCAGCACTGAGCAATATTCTAAATTAGGGATCACTAGCGATTTGAAGAGTGTCACCATTGGCATTATTTCCCTTGTTTTGAAAATTCTCAATACCCACCCCGTCATCTTCCTGGCTGTCGTGATCTTTGTCTAGTTATGGTCTTTAACCCTTTTTCTCTTGAGACCACAAATCCTAAAGTGTCTCTCTGTGTCGCAAAATATTTGAAAAAAAATTATTTTTTCTTACGAAATGATAGAGAATCTTTTCCCAATGGTAATAACACCAAAAGTACGAAATTTGATGGAAAACTTATGGAATTATGCTCTTGTGAAGTTAGCGATCGGCGATATACACACATTGGTGATTTCGCCCACTTGGAGCCCTATTTTCGGCCAATTCCATTGTTCCAGTCGACCAAACTCATAGCTATTTCATTACAACTCCATTTGTTCTATCGATTGAGTACAAGAAACCACCCATTTACTGATTTCAACTACCCAATAGTGGTCAGAAATTGGCAGTTTGGCCAATTTCACACAAATTAAAAAAATTCTAATTTCAAAATAGGGTCCAGAATAAACAATGCAGACATTCCTGGCACTAAAATAACATTTTCTCTGTTCATCAGTCATGTCTCCAGGCCCCTCTTATATTACTCTTGCTTTCTATTTTGAATTTTTATTCACACAAAAAATAGAAGATTTACTGTTATGCAGACTACTGCATTATTGTAATAATTGTAAAAATAATGTCAACCCATTCATGACTGCGTATTAGAATGGCTAGTTGGACACTTATTGGACGGTGATTTCATTTGTTTACTCTTGAACATCGGCAAAAATCGAACATTTCCGCTACTTTGAGCTCGATTTTAAGGTTCTTTTCATCGTGAAACCAATCAAAATCATCTCTATTTCTGTAATATATCTTTCATTCTATCAAATGAGACCAAGAAAATGAGAATACAGTGGACCCCTGAGTATCGGCCGACTCGAGTTTCCTGGAGTTTTACCTGGAGAGAGTTCCAGGGGTCAACGCCCCTGCGGCCCGGTCTGTGAACAGGCCTCATGTTGGATCGGAGCCTGATCAACCAGGCTGTTACTACTGGCTGCATGCAGTCCAACGTACAAACCACAGCCTGGCTGGTCAGGCACTGACTTTAGGTGCCTGTCCAGTGCCTGCTTGAAGACAGCCAGGGGTCTATTGGTAATCCCCCTTATGTATGCTGGGAGGCAGTTGAACAGTCTTGGGCCCCTGACACTTATTGTGTTGTCTCTCAACGTGCTAGTGGCACCCCTGCTTTTCATTGGGGGGATGTTACATCGTCTGCCGAGTCTTTTGCTTTCGTAGGAAGTGACACTCGTGTGCAAGTTTGGTACTAATCCCTCTAGGATTTTCCAAGTGTATATAATAATGTATCTCTCCCGCCTGCATTCCAGGGAGTACAGGTTTAGGAACTTCAAGCGTTCCCAGTAATTGAGGTGGTTTATTGCAGTTATGCGTGCCGTGAAGGTTCTCTGTACATTTTCTAGGTCAGCAATTTCACCTGCCTTGAAAGGTGCAGTTAGTGTGCAGCAACATTCCAGGAAAGATAGAACAAGCGACCTGAAAAGTGTCAACATGGCATCCCTGGTTTTGAAGGTTCTCATTATCCATCCTGTCATTTTTCTGGCAGATGCGATTGCTACAGTGCTATGGTCCTTGAAGGTGAGATCCTGTCATGATCACTCCCAGGTCTTTGACGTTAGTTTTTTGCTCTTGTGTGGTTGGAATTTGTTTTATACTCCGATGAGATTTTAATTTCCTCACGTTTTCCATATCGGAGTAATTGAAACTTCAGCCCAATTTTCCCCAACTATCGGCCGTTTCCCCGAGTATCGGCCCACGTACCAGACCTGTCCGCCTCCCCGCGCAGGCGTCGTGAGCCAGTCTAGCTTTGTTTACCATTGAGTGAACATTACCCAGTGTGCTCATTCAAACATTTCACAATAATTTTATTGTGTGTATTGCTTGTTTATTGATTGTCACTGTGAAATAAGTCACCATGGGTCCAAAGAAGCTTCCTAGTGGTACCCCTGTGGTAAAGAAAGTGGGGAACACCATCGAACTGAAGGAGATAGTAGAAAAATATGAGAGTGGCATACGTGTGGGGGAGCTTGCCAGGATGTCAACAAAAACAAATCTACTATCACCTCTATCCTGGCAAAGAGAAAAGAAATCAAGGAAGCTAATGTTGCGAAAGGTGTTGATATGTTAACGAAAAATAGATTACAAACAGTGGATGAGGTTGAGAAGTTGTTGGTGGTGTGGATCAACGAAAAACAGATAGCGGGTGATAGTGTTTCCATGGCGATATTTTGTGAAAAGGCAAGGCAGTTGCACGCAGATTTTGTCAAGAAAATGCCTGAAACCAGTGCTGATGTGAGTGATTTTAAGGCCAGCAAAGTTCAGTGACAGAGCCATATTGCACTTCAGGAACATGTTAAAGAGGCGCCAGAAACAGAGGACTGTGGACAGTTACAGTATTTTGTGAGACAGGTTCAGTGACTCTCAAGCTGGTCCTAGTGGCATTAAAAGACCAAGAAGGGAAGTAACCTGATACCTGAAGTCCTTATGGAGGGAGATTTCCCTTCCAAACACTAAGCCCTCCCTCACTCCTCCTCCCTATCTTCCAGATGCCAGCAAGTCTCTTCAATAAAGGTAAGTAAATGTTATTTTAAATGTAAATTTATAAATTTAATATGTTTTGTTATTATGTGTTTTGTGTATGTAAAACTATAGTTATTCTTTAAAAAAATGAATTTTTTGTGATTTTTTTTTGGGTGTCTGGAATGGATTAATTGTATTTACTGTACATTATTTCTTATGGGAAATAATGGTTCGACTTTTTGCCAGTTCGAGTTAAGGCATAGCTCCTGGAACGGATTACGGCCGATACTCGGGGGCCCACTGTACAACCATAAATACTATATGAAAATACACCTCAAAGTCAGCGTTTTAATCCAAAAACATGGTCGGATTTTTTTTTTTCTCATTATGCACTGCGTGCTGTAGGATTTTTTTTATACTGCGCACACTGACCACACACTCATTCTCTCACATGTGGGCCTACCAGCTTTCTCCCACTTGATTGGAAGCCGCTAGAATTTTGGCGTATTAATACGTCAAAAACACTAGCTTGTAAGACGTACATATACGACACCGACAGTCAAAGGGTTAAAAGAAAGGTCAGCTGACATAATTATTCCCAGGTCTTTTATGTGTTCCTTTCATTCTATTTGATGACCCTCTTGAGTTTTGTATATAGCGTTCCTTTTGAGTTCTTCATTCTTTCTGGAATTTATCACCATTAAACGTCATGTTGTTCTCCACTTCCCACTGGAAAACTCTACTTATGTCTTCCTGTAATTTTTCAGTGTCCTCTACCGTAGTGACTTTCATGTTTATTTTAGTGTCATCTGCAAATGATGATGCAAAAGTGTGACAGGTGTTTTTATCTATGTCTGCTATGAGGATGAGAAACAGCAGAGGTGCCAGAACAGTGCTTTGGGGCACTGAGCTTTTTACCTCAATGACACAGGATCTCGTTCTGTTTACTACTACTTTTTGTGTTGTGTGTGTTAGGAACCTGAAAATCCATCTGCCTACCTTTCCCGTAATGCCCATGGAACTCATTTTGTGTGCTATCACTTCATGATCGCATTTGTCAAACGCCTTTGCAAAATCTGTGTAAATCACATCTGCATTTTGGCCGCCTTCCAACGCCTCTGTAATTCTGTCATAATGGTTCAGCAGCTGTGACAGGCATGATCGGCCTGCTCTAAAACCATGCTGGTTGTGCTGGGCCATGAAATTTGTAATCTGCCATCTCATCAATTTTTCGAAGATTTTTATGATGTGAAAAGTTAGGGCTACTTGTCTATAATTTTTAGCTAGTGCTCTACTACCTCTCTTATGCAAAGGAGCTATGTCTGCACTCTTTAAGGCCTCCAGTATTTCACCTAGATCTGAGCTCTTTCTCCAAAGAATACTGAGGGCTTGTGCTAGTGGTACTTTGCACTTCTTTATAAATAGGGCATTCCATGAATCTGGTCCAGGTGCTGAGTGAGCATGTTATCCATGTTAGTTGATTTGCATGGCCTTCTGCTGGAGTGAAAAATGTTTCTGCATTTTCTACCTTGCTGTCATTTAGTGGGTTGCTGAACACCAACTTGTACTGTTTTAGGATTTCACTCATTTCCTGTTCATCGTCACTATACAAATCTCTCAATAATGGTCCAATTCTACGGGTAGTTCTTAGCTTGGATTTTGCATAGGAATAGAAATATTTTGGGTTTCTTGCAATATCCTGTATGGCCCTTTGTTCCCTTTGTACTTCTTCTGTTAGGTATGACATCCTAAGTTTTTGCTCTAATTCAGTGATCTCTCAGTTAAGACTATCTTTCCTCTGTTGCAGCATATTTGTGTTTTTAAGCAATTCAGTAACCTGTTTTCTTCTTCTGTACCATCTATGCCCTCTCTCTATATCTGATCTTCTTTTGGGTTTTCTCAATGGTACGTGCTTCATACATACCTTGTATGCTTCTATATTCAACTTCTCTAGGCACTGGTGGGGATTTAGGGTGCTTATGTCTGATTCCCAGGATATGTCTGATAGCTCTTGGTTTATTTTTTCCCAGTCAGTTGTATTGTTAAAATTAAACTTACTGAACATTCCGTCTCTAACATTAGTGATCCAGTTCCCTAACCCTGACTTAATACTCGTTTGAACTTCTGTGATGTTGTGATCAGAGTACGTATATTGTTTTTGTAACTGTTATGTCTCTGATTAGTTCCTCGTTGTTTGTGAATATCAAATCCAGGGTATTTTCATTTCTAGTGGGATCAGTTATCTGTTGGTTCAATGAGTACTTTTCACAAAGCCTCAGTTCCCTGGTATGTGCCTGTTGAGCCAGGGTGCTTCCCGGAGATATTTCTGGTATAACATTGCGTTGTGCCATCTTCCATTTTACATGTGGGAGATTAAAATCTCCAAGGAGTAAAATATTTGGTGTGGGATTTTCTAGCCTATCCAGATACAGTGGAACCTCGGTTTTCGTGATTAATTCGTTCCAGAAATTCTGACGAAAACCGAATTGTACGAAAACTGAAGCAATACATATTTCCCATAAGAAATACGTAATGTAAATCTAATTAATCCGTTCCAGACACCCAAAAGTATTAACAAAAAATACATTTTATAGAGAATATAGTTTTACATACAGAAAACAATGAGAAATAAATATAAATGACTAATGAAATGAATAAATGAACATTTAACATCGCTTTTACCTTTATTGAAGACTTGTTGGCGTATGGAAGAGGGAGGAGGAGAGGTTATTGGTTGGAAGGGGAATCCCCCTCCATAAGGACTTCAGGTATCAAGACCCTATCCGGGGTTACTTACCTTCTTTATCTTTTATTGGCACTAAACCCCTGTTGCACAAAAAATCTGTCCAGAGAGGTCTGTTTCTGGCATTTCTTTAAGATTTGCCTAAAATGGGACAAGGCATTGTCATTGAACATGTTGCAGACATGGCTTGCAACAGCTTTGTTAGGGTGATATTTCTCCACAGAACTTTGCAACTCATTCCACTTTGCACACATGTCCTTAATCACCGAAGAAGGCACATTCTCCCCTCTCTCTTCCTCCTCCTCCGAAGCAATTTCCTCAGCTGCATTCTGTTGCTGTTCCAGTTGAAGGTCTTGCAGCTCTTCAGTGGTTAGCTCTTCCCTGTGGTCATCCACCAACTCTTCCACTTTCGTACTTTACTACGAGTTCTTTCTTGTATTCTATCGTGTTTCTACGGGTTCTTTCTTGAATTCTATCATGTTTCTCGCCTTCTTTATCAAAGGGCTGACTCTCTGAACTTTCTTTGGCCCCATGGTGGCTTATTTAGCAGCTGCACTCAATAAACAAGCACAAAAAACAATGGATTATTACAAAATGTTTTGGATGAATGTGCGGGGTAATGCTCACTCAATGAGAAACAAACCCAGACTGAGTCAGAATGCATGGGATGCTTTGTGCTTTTGTATGGCGGACCACTGTCAACTCAACGAAAACTGATCAGATGTACGAAAACTGGGACAAAATTTTGATGAAAAAGATTGTCGAAAACCGAATTCGACGAAAACAAAGGCAAAAAAAAACTGAGGTTCCACTGTAGCTGTCTATCTTCCTTAACTGCTCTGTGAATTCCTCAGCAGTTGCTGATGGTGGTTTATATATGTACTAGGATAATTACTAAATTTCTATTTTCAACTTAAATACCTAGGATTTCTACTGTATATCATTCGTAGAAATTAGCACTTCTGTGCTATCACATCTATACATGTTATAGTTTTCTATCTTTATCTCTCCATCCAAAACATCCCTTGTGTGTGTTTCTGTAAATGCCCCAAACATGGCATTCGCTTCTGATAAGAGCCCACTGACATAACTGTCATTTTTATTTGATTTCAAATCCTGAATATTTGCAAATATGAAGCAGGAATTACCATTTGGGATGTTTTATTTTGCTGTGTGTTTCATTAGTAATAAGAAGCTGCGCACACTTCTCTGTAATATACTGCTACTGTGGATTGTCCTTGTTATGCACATAAACACGTGGAACAAAGCTTTTTATCCTTAAACCGGCATTATGGTCTCTCTCTGAAGGGAGAAGGCAATCAACTGCCCCCTTCGCCCCTCGCTAGCCCAGCTTGCCCTCACATAAAGGAAATGTTGATACAGCATGTTTTCCTTGCTTGCCAAACCTACAAGAAGCAATGTAGAATGCTTGATTTCTTGTTATGTCTGGGCTTAGACGACTGTGTATACAGTGGACCCCCAGTTTACGTTATTAATTTGTTCCAGGATGCTGTTCAAGTACCGTTACCAAACGAATTTGTTCCCATAAGGAATAATGTAAATTAGATTAGTCCTTTTAGACCCCCAAAAATATACTTACAAAAGCACTTACAAAAATACACTTATATAATGGGTGTAGGATTTTCTTAATATTCCTACTATAGTAAGAGATCGATTATCTCTAACCCCATCCAAATTACAACAGGGGTCAGCCATGATGAACCACATAGTGTTAGAGATTGGTACACAACATTGACTTATTCAAAGACAGCCTTAAATATGTGAGTGAACACACAGAAATTATTCTCAACATATACAGTGGACCGCCGGAAATCGTACTGCTCCCAACTCGAGCAATTATGTAAGTGTATTATTGTAAGTGCTGTTGTAATTGTATTTTTGGAGGTCTGAAACGGACCAATCTAATTTACATTTGTCCTGCTACACTCCCTGCATGCCTGCTACACTCCCTGCATGCCTGCTACACTCCCTGCATGCATGCTACACTCCCTGCATGCCTGCTACACTCACTGCATGCCTGCTACACTCCCTGCATGCCTGCTACACTCCCTGCATGCCTGCTACACTCCCTGCATGCCTGCTACACTCCTGCATGCCTGCTACACTCCCTGCATGCCTGCTACACTCCCTGCATGCCTGCTACACTCCTGCATGCCTGCTACACTCCCTGCATGCCTGCTCACTCCCTGCATGCCTGCTACACTCCCTGCATGCCTGCTACACTCCCTGCATGCCTGCTACACTCCCTGCATGCCTGCTACACTCCTGCATGCCTGCTACACTCCCTGCATGCCTGCTACACTCCCTGCATGCCTGCTACACTCCCCGCATGCCTGCTACACTCCCTGCATGCCTGCTACACTCCCTGCATGCCTGCTACACTCCCTGCATGCCTGCTACACTCCTGCATGCCTACCCCATGCTACACTCCCTGCATGCCTGCTACACTCCCTGCATGCCTGCTACACTCCTGCATGCCTGCTACACTCCCTGCTTGCCTTCTACACTCCCTGCATGCCTGCTACACTCCCTGCATGCCTGCTACACTCCCTGCATGCCTGCTACACTCCCTGCATGCCTGCTACACTCCCCTGCATGCCTGCTACACTCCCCGCTGCCTCTCACTCCCTGCCTGCCTGCTACACTCTGCCTGCCTGCCTGCTACACTCCTGCCCTGCCTGCCTGCTACACTCCCTGCCTGCCTGCCTGCACACTCCCTGCCTGCCTGCCTGCTACACTCCCTGCCTGCCTGCCTGCTACACTCCCTGCCGCCTGCCTGCTACACTCCCTGCCTGCCTGCCTGCCTGACACTCCTGCCTGCCTGCCTGCTACACTCCCTGCTCTGCCTGCCTGCTACACTCCCTGCCTGCCTGCCTGCTTACACTCCCTGCCTGCCTGCCTGCTACACTCCTGCCGCCTGCCTGCTACACTCCTGCCTGCCTGCCTGCTACACTCCTGCCTGCCTGCCTGCTACACTCCTTGCCTGCTACACTCCTGCCTGCCTGCCTGCCTGCTACCTCCCTGCCTGCCTGCCTGCTACACTCCTGCCTGCCTGCCTGCTACACTCCCTGCCTGCCTGCCTGACTCCTGCCTGCCTGCTACACTCCCTGCCTGCCTGCCTGCTACACTCCCTGCCTGCCTGCTCCTGCCTGCTACACTCCCTGCCTGCCTGCCTGCTCCTCCTGCCCTGCCTGCCTGCTACACTTCCTGCCTGCCTGCTACACTTCCTGCCTGCTACACTCCCTGCCTGCCTCCTGCCTGCTTACACTCCCTGCCTGTCTGCCTCTCCCTGCCTCTGCCTGCTACACTCCTGCCTGCCTGCCTGCTACACTCCTGCCTGCCTGCCTGCTACACTCCCTGCCTGCCTGCCTGTTACACTTCCTGCCTGCTACACTCCCTGCCTGCTACACTGCCTGCCTGCCTGCTACACTCCCTGCCTGTCTGCCTGCTACCCTGCCTGCCTGCTACACTCCCTGCCTGCCTGCCTGCTACACTCCCTGCCTGCCTGCCTGCTACACTCCCTGCCTGCCTGCCTGCTACCTCCTGCCTGCCTGCCTGCTACACTCCCTGCTCTGCCTGCCTGCTACCTCCCTGCCTGCTACACTCCCTGCCTGCTACACTCCCTGCCTGCTACACTCCCTGCCTGCCTGCCTGCTACCTCCTGCCTTGCCTGCCTGCTACACTCCCTGCCTGCCTGCCTCTCACTCCCTGCCTGCCTGCTACACTCCTGCCTGCCTGCCTGCTACACTCCCTGCCTGCCTGCCTGCTACACTCCCTGCCTGCCTGCCTGCTACACTCCCTGCCTGCCTGCCTGCTACACTCCCTGCCTGCCTGCCTGCCTGCCTGCCTGCCTGCTACACTCCCTGCCTGCCTGCCTGCCTGCCTGCCTGCCTGCTACACTCCCTGCCTGCCTGCTACACTCCCTGCCTGCCTCCTGCTACACCCTGCCTGCCTGCCTGCTACACTCCTGCCTGCCTGCCTGCCTGCTACACTTCCTGCCTGCCTGCCTGCCTGCCTGCCTGCCTGCCTGTTACACTCCCTGCCTGCCTGCCTGCTACACTCCCTGCCTGCCTGCTACACTCCTCTGCATGCCTGCTACACTCCTCTGCATGCCTGCTACACTCCTCTGCATGCCTGCTACACTCCTCTGCATGCCTGCTACACTCCCTGCCTGCCTGCCTGCTACACTCCCTGCCTGCCTGCTACACTCCTCTGCATGCCTGCTACACTCCTCTGCATGCCTGCTACACTCCTCTGCATGCCTGCTACACTCCTCTGCATGCCTGCTACACTCCCTGCATGCCTGCTACACTCCCTGCATGCCTGCTACACTCCCTGCTACACTCCCTGCGTCCCTGCTACACTCCCTGCATCCCTGCTACCACAGGGGTGCCACTAGGAAGCTTCTTTGGACCCATGGTGACTTATATTTCACAGTGACAATCAATAAATACAATAAAATTATTGTGAAATGTTTGAATGAGCACGCTGGGTAATGTTCACTCAAGGATAAACAAAGCTAGACTGGCTCACGACGCCTGCGCAGGGAGACACGCAAGCGCGGGCAGGCAGACAGGTCTGGTACGTGGGCCGATAGTTGTGGAAAAATTGGGCCGGAAAAAGCGATCGAAACTCGAACCGGCCGAAAGTCGGGGGTCCACTGTACTGTACAATACTGTAGTTGACTGGAATGTGTTGTATGAGTGTGGGCATGTGTAATAAGTGTAGTATTGGAAAATATATACTTGTTCATAGAAAAAAAAAAGATAAGACATACAGTGGACCCCCGAGTTTCGTAAAAACTTCACTCCTGAAGTCTGCTCAAGTGCCATTACCGAACGAATTTTCTCCCTTAAGGAAAAATTTCACGTAGGTTAGTCTATTTCAGACCCCCAAAAATACTTTTCCACAAGCACTTACAATATTATACTTACATAAATGTACGATTTCCGGGGTTTACGAAACTCGGGGGTCCACTGTATAGGTAAAACAAACACACAAACACATGCATGCACTACTTTTTCTTTTTTCTCTTCAGATTTGTTTTTGTCCCCTTTTTCTTTATCCCTCTCTCTTCTTCATTTCTAAACTGATTTAGAGCTGGGCTTAAAATAATAAGATACATGTATTACAAGGACCCCTGTGCAAATAAGTAAATTCATCTGACTCTTTTGGGGGGTTATCCTAGGTAATTTACACATGTTACTATGTGTGCAATACGATCACAGTAAACGGGTGATAGCACAATATGCAGAACAATCACTTTGAAAGAATAATGAACTTCCAAGCAGTTTTGTGGTTTCTCACATTATCAAGGAACAGTTCCTTGATATTTTTTATTTTTAGTAAGCTATACGGGAGAAGGGGTAAACGTAAGGTGATATGGGTATCAAATGAGTTAAGTAAAGAAAAATTGGATATCATATTGGAGGGAGGGAGTATGGAAGAAGTGAATGTGATCAGATGTTTGGGAGTAGACATGTCAGCAGATGGGTTTATGAAGGATGAGGTAAACCATAGAATTGATCAAGGAAAACAAGGTGGGTGGTGCATTGAGATATCTGTGGAGACAAAGAACGTTATCCATGGAGGCAAAGAAGGTAATGTATGAGAGTATAGTGATACCAACACTTATATGGGTGTGAAGCATGGATTGCAAATGCTGAAGTGAGAAGGAGACTGGAGGCAGTGGAGATGTCATGTCTAAGGGCAATGTTTGGTGTAAATATAATGCAGAGAATTTATAGTGTGGAAATTAGGAGATGTGGAGTTACTAAAAGTATTATTCAGAGGGCTGAGTGGGAGTTGTTGAGGTGGTTTGGTCATTTAGAGAGGATGTAGCAAAATAGGATGACTTGGAGGATGTATTAATCTGTAGTGGAGGGGAGGAGAGGTAGGGGTCATCCTAAGAAAGGATGGAGGGAGGGGATAAAAGAGGTTTTGTGTGAAAGGGGCTTGGACGTACAGCAGGCATATGTGAGTGTGTTAGATAGGAGTGAATTGAAACAAATGGTTTTTGGTACTTGATGAGCTGTTGGAGTGTAACCAGGGTAATATTTTGTGAAGGGATTCAGGAAAACTAGTTAGTCTGACTTGATTCCTGGAGGTGGGAAGTACAATGCCTACACTTTAAAGGAGGGGTTTGGGATATTTGCTGTTTGGAGTGACATATGAACTGTCATATCTGTTCACCTCTGCAAAGACAGTGATTATGTGTGAATGATGTTGAAAGTGTGTTTTTTCTTTTTTGGGTCACCCTGCCTCGTTGAGAGTTGGCCAGCATGTTAAAAAAAACCTTTCTTGATAATGTGAAAAATCACAAAAGTGCTTAAAAGTTCACTATTCTTTCACAGTGGTTGTTCCATGTATGTTACTATGTATGATAATTGTTATTTTTTTTTATTAACACATAGGCCGATTCCCACCAAGGCAGGGTGGCCCGAAAAAGAAAAACTTTCTTCATCATTCACTCCATCACTGTCTTGCCAGAGGGGTGCTTTACACTACAGTTATAAAACTGCAACATTAACACCCCTCCTTCAGAGTGCAGACATTGTACTTCCCATCTCCAGGACTCAAGTCCGGCCTGCCGGTTTCCCTGAATCCTTTCATAAATGTTACTTTGCTCACACTCCAACAGCACGTCAAGTATTAAAACCATTTGTCTCCATTCACTCCTATCAAATACGCTCACACATGCTTGCTGGAAGTCCAAGCCCTCGCACACAAAACTTCCTTTACCCCTCCCTCCAACCTTTCCTAGGCCGACCCCTACCCGCCTTCCCTCCACTACAGATTTATACACTCTCGAAGTTATTCTGTCTCGTTCCATTCTCTCTACATGTCCGAACCACCTCAACAACCCTCCTCAGCTCTCTGGATAATAGTTTTGGTAATCCCGCACCTCCTTCTAATTTCCAAACTCGAATTCTCTGCATTATATTCACACCACACATTGACCTCAGACATGACATCTCCACTGCCTCCAGCCTTCTCCTCGTTGCAACATTCATCACCCATGCTTCACACCCATATAAGAGTGTTGGTATAACTATACTCTCATACATTCCCTTCTTTACTTCCATGGACAAAGTTCTTTGTCTCCACAGACTCAGTGCTCCACTCACCCTTTTTCCCTCATCAATTCTATGATTCACCTCATCCTTCATAGACCCATCTGCTGACATGTCCACTCCCAAATATCTGAATACATTCACCTCCTCCATACTCTCTCCCTCCAATCTGATATCCAATCTTTCGTCACCTAATCTTTTTGTTATCCTCATCACCTTACTCTTTCCTATATTCACTTTCAATTTTCTTCTTTTACACACCCTACCAAATTCATCCACCAACCTCTGCAACTTCTCTTCAGAATCTCCCAAAAGCACAGTGTCATCAGCAAAAAGCAACTGTGACAACTCCCACTTTGTATTTAATTCTTTATCTTTTAACCCCACACCTCTTGCCAAGACCCCCGCATTCACTTCTCTTACAACCCCATCTATAAATAATTGATAATTGTAGTCACCTAAATTTGTGTAACTGTACTTATGTGTACCTGTACTTAAATAAACTTAATATGCATGGAGAGTAATATTTGAATTTAATTTTTTTTTATGTATCTGCTCCCACCACTGTATCTCTTATTTCAGTTAAATATGTTACATGCAAGACCCATGTATCTTTTCAAGAGTAGGGTGACCCAAAGAATAAAACACATTCACCATCATTCATTCAATAGCTGTCTTGTTAGAAGTATGCAGCTATCACACTCAAAAATGTCGCTTAAAACTCCAACATCCCCACCCATTCTTTAGTGTTGGGAGTTCCTACTTTAAAATCTATTCAAACTAGTTATTCTTCAAGCTTCATAGGAAGAAGAATGCCAAAAATGATTTGAGAAGTGGTTAACAAGAAAAATTAAATATGAGTGACTATAAAGCTTCAAGGAAATATGAGATGAACAAAAAGTGTCACACCAAAGTCAAGGTAACAAAGCACTAATATTTGCTGTGCCTTTTATACTGTGCTAGGGATAGATTTCACTTAAAAGAGCTGAACAGTTCTTATTTAGTAATTTTTATTTTTAAATTATAGAGGTTTGAATACCTAGGTAGTAGGTTGGTAGACAATCTACTTACACTTAAGTCACACTACACATGTATGTACATATATACATACCTATTTGGGTTTTCTTCTATTTTCTTAATAGTTCTTGTTCTTTATTTCCTCTAATCTCCATGGGGAAGTGGAACAGAATTCTTCCTCTGTAAGCCATGCATGTCATAAGAGGCAACTAAAATGCTGGGAGCAAGGGGCTAGTAACCCCTTCTCTTGTATAAATTACTAAATTTAAAACAAATTACTTTCGTTTTTCTTTTAGGTCACCCTGCCTTGGTGGGAAATGGCCGGTTTAGTGAAAAAAATGTGAATACCGTATACTGTAATAATAATAATAATAATAATTTCAGAAACATTTTACCTTTTTGGGGACAACAGTCATGAAGAATGGCAAAACCTTCTCGAGTTATACCACTCCCCACCTTACAGTCTGCCTCACCACTTGCCTGCTTTTAGCTTTGGACTAGCAGGTTAGTTTTGTCTTTTATCATTTTGGTTACCTCACTTTTCAGTACCAGTATACCTGTATATGATATGAAGTTATAAAAACATAATTTACTGTTATTAGGGTTTAGTTACCTTTTATGATTTTTTTTTATAAAATGTTATCTCTCATTTTTCTAAATTTCAAGGACCTGGTTCTGGTGTTCCTTTCCACTTCCATGGCCCAGGTTTTGCTGAAACCATGTGAGTATTGAGTCATGAATTTCAGTTCAGAATATGCAAACCTATAATTTAATTACATAAAATAATCATACCAATTACTGTACATATTTGTATGTGAGGGGGCTCTTCACTCTGAAAACAAGAGAATAAGTGAATAATTTTTCACCAAGCAGTCATTTTTCAACTATTATTTGCCGGAATCCTTCATGCAGTGTGGTGCAATTATATTTTACACAAGATAGTGCTCTTTGCCTCACCACAAGGTTTCAGTGGCTTTATAACTGTGAGGTACCCTTCTTAGATGACTGGTCAGGAAATTTCCCTGATTTTAACTCCATTGAGAGCTCTGGGTTATGATAAAGAAAGCTCTGCTAAGAGAAGGATGTCAGCCCACTCCCAAGGCTGGAAGATGCCATCCACAAGTCATGGAGAAATTTACCCCATGAAACCCTGAAGAATGTGTGTTAATAACTTCTTAGATAGTTGAAGACTGTCCTGAAGTGTAAAGGACAATCTATTTTGTGGTCGAGGTTTTAGAGAGGGCTGGCATACTTTAATGATAAACACTGTATATGTAATATATACTACTACTTTCAGATGGGGGCGGAAGCGGTGGTTTATGTATCCACCTGATGTAGAACCTAAATTTCACCCAAACCAAACAACTTTGCAGTGGTTAATGGAAGTTTATCCAGATGTGAAAGATAATCCAAATCTTTATGAGTGTACACTTCAACCTGGAGAGGTATGCTGTTTGAGTGTGAATATTTGTTCATTAATGAACAGTAGTAGAAGGCATCACATAAAGAAAGTACATGAAAATATATGGTAATATTGTGAGACTGATTTTACTCATCAGTTTAAACAAAAATTAACTAAAGAAAATATGTGTATGGTAGTTTCACATTTCCTGCTGGTACTAATGAAATAATATAACAGTACATATAGTAATATGATGGTGAAAGTGTTGCTTCTTTTTCAGATCACTGTACCTTGGTGGGAGACAGCTGGTGTATTATAACATGCAAAGTTGTGGCTTATTTTACATATTTCTCTAAGGCCAAGTTATTAAGTATATTGATGTATTTGCTTTTATATCTGCAGATCATCTATTTTCCTGACAAGTGGTGGCATGCAACGCTCAACATTGATAGCAGTGTCTTCATATCAACATTTCTAAGTCCATAGCAGTGGAAATTAGTCTCTTCCTATAAATTATAGTACAGTAAATTATTTGTTTGTAATTTTCATTTTGTCTCTGCTGTAAGCAGGAAATAATGCTGTGCAGAGTATGTAATTTTTATTTAGTAAGATAGTATTGGAAATGAAATATACAATGATACAATTTTAAATTATCAAGCACAGTGAATTAAGTCATGTACAAAAAATAATTCAATTTTAGTGCATAGTAGTTTTGATTAAAAGTGTCAGTTTTGTGTAAAGTGTTAGCCAATATTTATTGCATATTAACAAGTAGCAGTAGTAGTTGATAAAGATTTAAGCAGCAGTTGAAAGCTTTATAAAAGATGACATTTTGCCTGCACAGTAGGCTTTAGTCTGACCTGATAGAGCCTGATGTGAAAGCGAAATGTCATCTCGATAAACTTACCAGTTGCTGCTAGTATGTCTTTTACCAACTCATTTGCAGTTACAAACTACAGTACAAGGGACCAACTGTTTCCTGCCATAAATAACTGAATGAATGAGATTAAGGGTTGAGAACTTAGCAATAAGCTGACTTTTTAAAGTTGTCCATGTTTTTGTGTATATTTATATACAGTGTAACAAAATATTTTAATAAATGATAAACATTAATTTGGTGTTGGTTTTGGAGTCATCACTCATCAGGCCTCCTGTCAGGATGGCTAAACAGTTTAACCCGTAAACGGTCCAAACGTATATACATATACGTTAGTACTGCTACTGCCCCAAACATATATTTACATTTTATTTTTCCTGCCTCCAAATTTGGCACGATTGGCCTGAGATGCCTGGTCAGCATAGAATGGGTCTTAGCCCTTGGTGTGCGCTGTATTAAAAAAAATCTGGGACCACTTAGTACCTTGTGGGAGCACCAGTTCAATTGAGCGCCAGCTAGGGCAAACAGCGCGGCAAACACCTGGGATTCACTGATGTCATGTAGTATTAACTCTCCCATTTTAAGTGGAAAGTGATGTTGACCCCGAGTTTAGTGGCTCTGAGGTGGATATGGCCATAAGTGGTCGAGGAAATATCAAAAACCTTGATAATAACCCATGTGCAACATTTGTGCAACATCCTTTCAGAATGTCTTATAACCTATGCCTGTCTATCTTTGTCTGTCTCTGTCTATCTCTATCTGACTATCTCTGTCTCACAGGTACACAAATACAATTATACATAGTGTAAATTTCCTAGGATAACCCAAAAAATCCAGACAAAGTGCTTGTAGATATAATGTGTAAACATGACTGGCAAATACGTATTTACACTTGCTCAGGAACCAGACGTGTTGGTTCAGGAGTGGATCTCTCTGAGACGGGAGAGCTAGATGCTAGACGGACGGACAGACAGAAAGACAGAGAGCTTGACAGACAGGCAGATAGACAGAGAGCTTGACAGACAGGCAGATAGACAGAGAGCTTGACAGACAGACAGATAGAGAGCTTGAAAGACAGACAGATAGAAAGCTTGACAGACAGACAGATAGCTTGACAGACAGACAGATAGAGAGCTTGACAGACAGATAAGTTTGTGTAACAGTGAAAACAGAGGGGGATGCTCATCAAATGTCACCCCTTATCTTATCACTGCACCCTCGTGTACGCTCATCAAATGTCACCACTTATCTTATCACTGTCAGCAGTGGACTGACTTGTCTTACATCATGCTTCAAGGGAACTTATTATTCTTATTCTTCTTATTATTATTTTCATTATTATTATTATTATTATCGTTATTATTATTATTATTATCGTTATTATTATTATTATTATATACTCCCACATATTCAAAACATTGCTCGGACCTATAAATACTTTGTATATATTCCTAGACTATAGGAATATATACAATAGGAATATATATTTACACCAAGGCAGGTGTAACTGTCCACCTGTCAGTGTGTTTGTGACAACTTGAGTACAATTTCAGTACCTAATATTAGTCTTAGAACAAAGATTGGTTATGAAATGACAAGAACTACTATAAATTGTAATTATCAGAACATAATTTTTTTTTTTTCCCTCAACAAGTCGGCCATCTCCCAAAAAAGGTATATCGGCAACACTTCTGCAAGCGGCAGGACTCGATGTTGCCGTCAGGTGAGCATTCAGTGCCAACTTCTCGGCCTCATATATTGGTAAGTACTGAGCCTAAATTTTTTTTTTATCCTATAACACTTAGAAAAATGTGCTCTTTATTTTTTTTTCAAAATATTCGGGGCACTGGGGTAGTAAACGTATATATACGTTTGGACCATTTACGGGTTAAAAGAGGTCCATATGGGTCACTTTTTTTTTTTTTTGTACTATGCAGTAATGACAGTACAAAATACGATTCCCGATGATGGATGAAATACCGTATGCTTGTACAGTGGCACATAACCCTGATGACAAGATGATGTATTGGTGCCTGGGAGGTAGGCAGGCAGTGGTGCCACATGGGAGGCGGGCATGCAGGCTTTGTATGTGCGCTGGGCACTGGACAGGTTCCGTACCATCGACGAAAACTAAGACAATCAATGAAAACTAAGACAATATTTCCACGAAAAACGTGCCCGAAAACCAAAATCACCGAAAACTGAGACACACAAAAACCAAGGGTTGACTGTATCTTGGAAGTAAGTCGTTGACCGCACACGAAAACCAAGGGTTGACTGTATCTTGGAAGTAAGTCACTGACCACCACAGGGAAGAATGAGGACGTATGTGGCTGTTGCCATAATGATTTTTTTTTTTTTTGCCTTGCTGCAAAAATGTAAAGAAAAATATTAAACTATCACAGCAAACCTTTAATATACAAACAAACAAAATTATAGAAAATAAACCTGATGTTTAAAATATTTTCCTTCATAATTACAATTGTAAAAAACAGTTTGATAAAAAATTACATTTTACAATTTGTAACATCAATTCGCCATTATAGCTCATAAAGAAAACGTAATTGGAGTTTGCCTTAATCCTTTTGCTGACTGCTGTAGTACTACGCCTTTGAGCTCACTGGCCATGCTGTAATACTACGTGGTGAGCTCGGCTCACTCAAGCTGTGAGCATAAAATTTGGGCCTAGATATAAGAGAATGTGTGCCACATAAAAAAATCCTGTGACCGTGTTTTTGGTTTAAAACGATAACTTTGCGGTGTATTTTCGTACAGTTTTTATGGTTGCATTCTCTGTTTCTTGGTCTCATTTGATAAAATAGAAGATATATTAAAGAAATAAAGATGATGATGATTGGTTTTAGGACTGAAAATAGCTTGAAATTACGTAAGCTCAAATAGCGGAAACATTCAATTTTTGCCAGGTTCAAGAGTAAACAAATCACATCAAGTGTCCAGTACACGTCAACTGGTGGGTCTAATATGCATTCATGAATGTGCTGATATTACTTATACAGTTATTACAATATTGCATAACAGTAAATCTTCTAGTTTTTTGTGTGAATAAGAATTTTGTGAAAAAAAATCAAAATGGAATTCGTATGTAAAGCCCAGAAACATAACTTACGAACAGAGGAAATGTTATTTTAGTGCCAGGAATGCCAGCATTGTTTATTCTGGAACATATTTTGAAATTTGTGTGAAATTGGCCAAATTACCAATTTCTGATCATTTTATTGGGTAGTTGAAATAGTTGACTGGGCAATTTCTTGTGCTCTTTCGATAAAATGGAAGACACACTAGCGAGATACCTAAGAATTTGGTTGATAGGAACAATGGAATTGGCCTAAAATAGGACTCAAAATGGACAAAATTGCCAATGCATAAATATCACCGACATGGCAAAATTTGCAAAAGCGTATTTCATCAATTTTCGATAAAATTTCGTACTTTTTCTTTTATTACCTTCAGAAAAACATTCTCCACCATTTCATAAGAAAATTTTTTTTTTTTTTTTAAATTCTTGGACACTGGACAAGTTTTAGCTAATCTAGGGTCTAGACAGTGAAAGGGTTAAGGAGATATAACAATGTATGCAAAGAATGAGACCTGCCCTCAGCAGGCACATGTATATGAGTAGATATGAAACCTGGAGAAAAAGACATAAGTAAAGGTAAATGGAAAGAAAAAGAATGGAAGAAAGTGCATTGAGCATAGCCAGACAATCATCACTGGGGAAAATGAGTAATCTACCCACTTTTACAACTCATAGCAGTACTTTAATGGATAACTTTTCTACTTGGTAAGTAAGACACATAGGCAACAGTTAGGCATCTTTATTCCGAAACGTTTCACCTACACAGTAGGCTTCTTCAGTCGAGTACAGAAAGTAGGCAGGAGCAGTAGAGATGTGAAGACGATGTAATCAGTCCATCACCCATGAAGACGTGTAGAGAGAGAGACACACACAGTGTGTGTGCGTGTGCGCTTCCACCTCTCCTCACTTACCGACATACTCATTTACCAACAACTTGGAGTTACAATGGGCTCTCCAACGAGGGAGAAGCGATCAGTGTCTCAGTAGCTGATGCTACCCCATGCCGCAAGGAGATGTGCCTTACCTCACTATAAAATAGTATTGTATAATTATACTATTACTATTAATGAAGGTTATCTACATATCATATTTATTCCATAAGAATATTAGGTAAAACATAAATAATGTAGAAGCATGATAAAGATCCCCAAATGAATAAAAACTGTCATTATATGGAGAGGTATTGAAGGGTTGGCGGATTAAAAAAAAGTGTTCGCGACCATTACAGAAAACATTATGCGCCCGAAAGGTAACTATAGAAGATCACTCTTATCCTATGCAAAGACTGAAAAAAGTACGGTTTTCTCAAAAAAAAATTCCCCAAGTAATCAGCTATGCGCACGTTTCCTGGAATATCTCAAAATTAAGTTATTGACCTATTTCATGTTGTATAACCATTAACAATGAATGGATTGAAAGGATTTACACAGCAAATAAAACTTAATGTTTTAATTTTGGGTGGTGGCATTTTTGAAGTATCAGTAAGGGGTGATGCCTCGATTAGCGACGAATTCGTTTACCGATGTGGTCTTAGGAACGGAACTCCGTCAGCAAGTGAGGAGACGCTGTATGTATGTACGTATGTTTGTACAGTAGACTGTTATTTAACACGTGTTTATTTGGTACGATTTGGTTATAGCACGATTGAAGAACTGCAGCACAATTTTATACAACACTTTGTAAAATTAACTGAACACGGTTCAGTTTGTGGGAGGGGAAAAAATTTGGAGCGTCACTCGCAGGATACTTCATACATGTGTAGTACATACCATCCTCTGCTAGGAGTTTAGATCTTTTAATTGCCATATCTTAAATCTGCCAAGCAATCATGGCACCCAGTAGGAATACAAGTGTTACTGAAAGTAGCATTTAAGTCTTAGAATTAACAAAGAAAATAGAAATATTAGACAAGAGATAGCCTGTGGCCATAATGAAGCTTCACTTTGTGCACATAAGAATGAGGTAAATATGAGTTTGTGTGAAGACTTACTGACTGATTGAATTACTGACTGACTTACTGATTGGCTTACTGACTGTATTACGTACATTGTTTCAGTAGACCAAATTCTTAGCTATTTCACTAGTATGTCTTCCATTTAACCCTTTGAGGGTCAAGAGGCCCTCTCCCAAACTCGTTCTCAGGGTCGAAAAATTTTTGAAAAAAAAAAATTAATTATTTTTTCTTATGAAATGGTAGAGAATCTTTTTCCGATCATAATGACACCAAAAGTATGAAATTTGATGGAAAACCTACGGAATTATGGTCTCGCGAAGTTAAGGGTCTCGACGATATTTATGCATCAGCGATTTTGCCCACTTTGAGCCCTATTTTCGGCCAATTGCAATGTACCAGTCGACTAAAATCATAGCTATTTCGCTAGAACTCCATTTGTTCTATCGATTGAGTACCAGAAACTGCCCATTTACTAAATTCAACTACCCAGTAAAGTGGTCAGAAATTGGCAATTTGGCCAATTTCACACAAATTTCAAAAGATGCCAATTTCAAAATTGGGTCCAGAATAAACAAGACAGACATTCCTGGCACTAAAATAACATTTTATCTGTTCATTAGTCACGTCTCCAGGCCCCTCTTACATTACTTTTGTTTTCCATTTTGAATTTTTATTCTCACAAAAAAAATAGAAAATTTACTGTTATATATACTACTGCATCATTGTAAAAACAGTATAAATAATATCAGCACACTTGTGAAAGAATATTAGACTCACCAGTTGACAAGTACAGTGGACCCTCGGTTAACGAATACCCCGGAAATCGTGCAATTATGTAAGTATAATTTTGTAAGTTCTTGTGGAAGTGTATTTTTGGGGGTCTGAAATAGACTAACCTACGTGAAATTTTTCCTTAAGGGGAAAAGTAATGATTCGTTTTTCGGGTCAAATTGGCACTCTAGCAGAATCAATTCACAGGAGGTTAAGTATTGAATGGCACTTGACAGACTCAGGGGAAGTTCAACTCGGTCCTGTATTGGACGTGTGGCATGATTTGTTTACTCTTGAACATCGGCAAAAATCAAACATTTTCGCTACTTTGAGCTCAATTTCAAGGTACTTGTCCTGGTGAAACCAATCAAAATCATCACTATTTCTGTAATATATCTTCCATTCTATCAAAAGAGACCAAGAAAACGAGAATACAGTGGTCCCTCGGTTTTCGCCGAAAATTTGTTCCAAAATGCTGCTCAAGTGCCATTACCGAACAAATTTACTTCCTTAAGAAATAATGTCACGTAGGTTAGTCTATTTCAGACCCCCAAAAATACACTTGCAACAGCACTTACGAAAATACAGTTACATAAATGTTCGAGTTTAGAGATGCACGAAAACTGAGGGACCACTGTACAACCATAAATACCATACGAAAATACACTTGAAAGTCGCTGTTTTAAACCAAAAACACGGTGGGAGTTTTTTTTCTCATTATGCACTGTGCTTCAGGATTTTTTTTTTATACTATGCACACTGACCACACAGACCCATTCTTTCATATGTAGGCCTGCCAGCTTTCTTCTACCAAATTTGAAGGCGCTAGAATTTACGCGTACAAGTACGTGACTGACCCTGGCTGCTATGACGTACTAGTACGTGACCGACCCTCAAAGGGTTAATCAACTGAGCACAAGAAATTGCCCAGTCAACTATTTCAAGTACAGTAGGGCCCCACTTATACGGCAGGTTAGGTTCCAGGCTAGTGCCTTAAAGCAGACATCGCTGAAAAGCAGAACGCTCTTTTTTTCCACTTCTAAATGCATATAAATGCCAGACAACAAGCTTACATTAACTTATATTAAGTTAGCAATAGCACTAGGCATTAAAAAACACAATAAAAAGTAAGATACACACAGAGTACACTTATTACTGACCTTAAAGTATTAACATTGGCTTAAAATAGTCTGTGAACCAATTTATGAAAAGATCAGTAGTCATCCAAGCTTTTGAATTGGATTTATAATAAACAGGGAGGCTACCTTTTGCATAGTTCTTTAGGGCCCTAGGATTCTCTGAGTGATAAATTATCATAAGTTTTAACTTGCAATCCCCAGCAGCATTAACTCCTAGCAAGAGTGTTAGTTGAAGACTCAGATGAGTCAAAGGGATGTTAGGAAGCATTTCTTCAGCCATAGAGTAGTCAGGAAGTGTAATAGTCTGGCAAGTGATGTAGTGGAGGCAGGAACCATACATAGCTTTAAGACGAGGTATGATAAAGATCATGGAGCAGGGAGAGAGAGGACCTAGTAGCGGTCAGTGAAGAGGCGGGGCCAGGAGCTAAGTCTCGACCCCTGCAACCACAATTAGGTGAGTACACTCTTGGGTTATCCTGGGTTCTCTACACATATGCTGTTATATGTAACTGTATTTGATGGCTATCTCAGCGATCAACATATACCTTGTTAGTAAGTTCATTCAGGTATACACAAATACAGTTACATAGATTATCATACATAGCAAATATGCGTAGACAACCCAGGATAACCCAAAAAAGTCAGTTCACTGAGTTTAATCATTTCTAACTTGGCACTTAAAGTAAGAGGCTTACGACTCCTCTTTTTATCACAACTAAGCTTAGACGCCATAGTCAGTGAAAGCCAACTAGTAAACGAGAGAGAGAACGAGATACGGAGTTCAGAGAAGGTAAAATAACAAACTGAACAGGTAGTGGGCGATCACTCGGTCAGGCGAAATGAATGCGATTAATACGTGTCCACTTTTAGTTCATTCACATACGTTTGTAAGAGTTTGTGAGACTTTTACCTCAAAATAATTTTTATTATAATTAAATTACCTAAATAAATAACCTTATGGTCACTCACAGTATACAAATAACTCTTACATTGATGCATACACTCAAGTTAGTACAAAATAAAACAAACAGCAACACTCCCATTCTCATGCAACACACTATTTTTAGAGTTAATGATAGTATTACCATTATTATTATCATAATAAAAAAGAAGTGCTAAACCCACAAGGGTCGTGAATAACTATATATAGAGTGAAGGCATATGAAAGGAATATTTTTCTACAGTTATCCCTCAGTGTTTGACTAGAGAAAATGTAATTCATCCGACTTCTACAAAGTCGTTTGGTAAACAAATATCATATTTGTCAATTTTTATTCTGTGGGTGTATGTATCATGTTTATATGCTATGTAACGCGTTTTTTAAATTATTTTGAAGAAAATATCATAGATGAATTAATGAAAATGTCTATTTTAACGTAAAATAAGACATTTAATGTGCCCAAGAATGATTATTATTAATATTACGTAATGTTTTCCCTCCGCCCGGCAACACCATAGCATATAAACAGCATGTTTATATGCTATGTAACATGTTTCTTATATAATTTTGAAGAAAAAATCATAGATGGAAAAATGAAAATGTCTATATTAACGTAAAATAAGACATTTAATGTGCGCAAGAGGGATTATTATTAGTATTACGTAATGTTTTCCCTCCGCCCGGCAACCACACCTACATAGCATATAAACAGCATGTTTATATGCTATGTAACGTGTTTCTCATATAATTTTGAAGAATATATCATAGATGGATTAATGAAGATGTCTATACTGACGTAAAATTGGACATTTAATGTGCGCAAGAGTGATGATTACATAATAGAGAGATGTGCTCACGGAAAATGTAAACAAACTGGGTGGCGCGCGCCGTATCTGAAAGACGCTAGCCATGTACAAAAGTTTTGGTCATAATTTGAACTCGCCGTGTGAACGGAACGCCGAAAGACGAAACGCCGAAAAGCGGGGCCCTACTGTACCCAATAAAGTGATCAGAAATTGGTAATTTGGCCAATTCCACACAAATTTAAAAATATGCCAATTTCAAAATAAGGGTCCAGGAATGTAGGCATTCTTGGCACTAAAATAGCATTTCCTCTGTTCATTATTTACATTCCCAGCCCTCTCTTATATTACACTTGTTTTCCATTTTGAATTTTTATTTACACAAAGAATTTTTATTCACACAAAAAAAAATTGAAGATTTACTGTTATGCATTATTGTAATAATTGTACTATAAATAATGTCAGCGCATTTGTGAATATTAGACCAACTAGCTGGATGTTATTGGACAAGTGACATGATTTGTTTACTTTGGAATATTGGTAAAAATTGAATATTTCTGCTACTTTGAGCTCAATTTCAAGCTACTTCCCTGCGCTGTATGACCCTTGTAGGTTAACCGCTTCATTTTGGATTATAATAATAATCAAGCTACATCCAATCTTGAAACCAATCAAAATTATCTATTTCAGCAATATACTTTCCATTCTATCAAATGATACCAAGAAATAGAGAATAAAACCATAAGAACTCTGAAAATACACTGCAAATTTGCTATTTTAAGCCAAAAACCCTGTCAATTGTTTTTTTCCATCATGCACTGCATGAGGCAAGACTTTTTTTTTATATGGTGCACTCAATACACAGACCCATTCTCTCATATCTCTGCCAAAATTTACCCCTCACAGCTTATCTGAGCGAGCTGAGCTCATGACACAGTTCTATGGCACTGACCCTCAAGGGGTTAAATGGTGAGAAGCAATGTATAGTACATGAGTACATGGTTATATTTATGTCACTAACATGAAAGTACTGTAAGCCGTCATGTTCAAGATATGGTTGGGAGGGAAAGTAAAGCAAAGAAGTTTTATTGCATTCCAAAGGGATAATTAAAAGAAACTTAGAGATTTTTACACTTTTGTACAGTACATACCATGAACATTCCTTTATTTCTAAGAGCTGCTGATTTACAGGTACACACAATTAAATTGCAGTCTGGAGAAATATTTTAGGTATATAAATACAGAATATTGTACAGTACAGTGGACCCCCGGTGTTCGTCCTGCTCAAAACCCGCCCTTTTATGTAAGTGTATTTTTTTAAATGCTTTTATAAGTGTAGTTTTGGGGGTCTAAAAGGACTAGTCTACTTTACATTATTTCTTAAGGGAATAAATTCGGTTGGTAATGGCACTTGAACAGCATTCTGTTACGAAAAATGGACGAACACCGGGGGTCCACTGTACTGACTTTTTCTATTTCAAAATTTAAGTTACCACATGCACCTCATGAAAACATTAAATTATTATAGTGCTTTGGTACCAAGACCATTACAATTGCAAAAAACTGTGATAATGTTTAATGGATATTTAGTTCCCTTCAGAAACCAACACCATAAGACCTTTATTATTTTATGATAAACTGAAAATTACAGTACTGTACTCTACAGGAGGGCCCCATTTTACAGCCCTTCGCTTTACAGCATTTCGCTAATACAGCAGTTTTCAGTTATACTCATTCTTCACTTATTCAGGCTTTCTATAATAAATATATTCACCACTCACTATAAGCTAAGGATGAAAATATTTTAAGGTAAGTAATGTGTGTGTACTGTATATGCATTTTTTAGGCCTAACTATATTGCTCACTTAATATATGATAGTGTTAACATGCAATCAGGATTTCACATGCATTTAAAAGGCTATGATTCACCATACAGCAATTTTTGCTTTACAGCAGTAGCCCGGAACCTAACCTGCTGTATAAGCAGGGCCCTCTTGTATATGATAATCACTGAAAATTAACAAGAACCTGATTTAATACCAAGTTAGCAGAACTAGTTATCACAGCATGCTTAGGGTTTGCCATGGTAATAGGGATAAAACATTTAGGTAATTTCTTATTCTAATTCTTAATATTCCATTAATTATGTAAAACAAAGTACAGGTCGGCCATCACTAATCCGGCATCATTGGGACCTGTAGTGGGCCAGATTAGTGAGTTTGCCAGATTACAGAGTGGTTAGGTTAGAATACACTTAATTAACCTATCTATAGAGACTTTCTGCCACATCTTCCTCATTTTCATCACTGCTTTCTCCTCCACTGGCTTGCTGCTGTGGATATACAACCATCTGCACAATTTCTGAGTCAGTATAATGATTTGAGTCAGTATGATGATGAAATTTGAAATTATGCTAGCCAAAATTAGTGCCGGATTACTGATGGAACCGGATAACTGATTGCCGGATTAGTGATAGCCGACCTGTACAGTATATAGCATCCAATTACCTTTTTGCCTTATGGTTACAATACTAGAATTGTTATTTTTAATTTCATAGTACAGTAATCCCTAATATTGGTTATAGAGCTCTGATTATTTAATTAGTATACAATATATAAAACAATCCTTTATGCTAATACAGTAAAATGAATTCATTATTACATTCAGATTGTGTACATATGATACTCTTATAAATCTTTAATACTGACTGAATATATTTTATCATTGAAACTTATGCATTGTACCTTACATAAATGGTTTTTCACTCCTTACTAGATCTTTCAACAGGAACATCTGGGCTTTCAGCTCGTCCATCTTGAGGCCTAAAGCAAAAATAAATAAATAAAAGTTGTAGCCTTATATGGCAATAAGAAATGATCTGATAATAATACAGTATCATGTAACAGTACATTATTAATTTCTCAAAAAAATTATAGAGCTTTAAAAACTTAAAAAAGGCTTCATATTGTATACATGAGTGTTTTTTTTCTAGTCTTCATTACTTAATTTGCCATACATATTTTAAGAGATTGCAGTGGTTTTAGTACATATATACTACCTCATGAAGCCTATTCCAGCCATCTATAATATTTTTGAATAGCTACATACTAGCTGTATTATCAAAGGTGCTGTATGATCCCTACAGGTTTAGTGCTTCCTGGTGAAATAAGTAAAAGTACCACTTGACCAGTACAGTAATTTAAAGTAACTTCTATTGGTAATTTTTAATAAAATCTCTCATTTGTTTTATCACAGCCTTTTTTATACATTTTTGTATGTTTATTATGTAATATCTTGTTTCACTCAAGGAAGATTCCTCAATGTCAGTGAAGGGCTCTTGATCCTGGGAACTGAATTGAACCTGATTACCTCCCATTCCCAGGCACTGTTTGACCCCTGTGGGTTTAGTGCTTCCCTTTAATTATTATTATAATCAAAAGAAGTGCTAAACCAGCTTCCCTTTAATAATAATGTTCTTTTTAAGGCATCTAAATCTTTTTTATCAACTGCCACCAACAGTGGGTTTACTGTGTATCTGATGCTCATCTAGTGAGTAATGGTGCAATAAAGAACTAGTGTATGGACTATGTAAACTTTTAATTACCAATTTTTAATCAATAGTTTCTTTATTTTCTCAATGCCTACACACACTGGCTTATTTTGATGTTTAGCTTCCCTTTTTCATACCCTTCATATACCCTTTCATACCTTTTCATACACTTGTATTTTATTTATGACTCCATAGGAGTCATATGGTACCTGGGGAATAGGAAGTGTTAGGTTCAATCCAAGGAACAAAAGAATAAGTTTCATTCCTTGGATCAAGAGCCCCTCCAGGCACCCTATGTTAAATATTTTGACTGTCCTCTGTTATTCTTTTGCCTCAATGCTTTAGAAACTGTGTTAAAATGTTTTTGTTTTCCAAATTTCAAAGAAGTCATTTAAGATGACTGAAAGGACTCAAAAAATAAGCTTATATTGGTGGCTTGCCAAAGACTGCCTAAAATTTTTTGTAGAACTTGTCACAACAGAAAAAAACATTTAATTAAAATCAACCCCTGAAGCATGTATAGCAATTACAGTAATTATCTTGAATGCTATAAAGACAGTAAGCAGTAAGCCATAACAGACCCCTCATGTTAAGTTCCTGGATGCTAGTGTTATTAATAACAACATTCATTTTATTATATATTAAACCTATGGATGTTGGTGAAGGGCTCTTGATCTAAGGAAATGAACATGACTTTTCCATCCTTAGATGAAACCAACTGCTTTCTATTCCCCAGGTACTGTATGACCTTTACATGTTTAATGTTTCCTCCATAAGCCTTTTCAATATTTTCAACAGTATCTACACACCAGAGAGCACAAAACATGCAGTAATCAGTGAGTAAATGCTGTTGACAACAAACTGACACTATGTTAAGTAAAAGGACATAAATGCAACTAATGTGACATTTTATTGTGGCAACATTTCGCTCTCCAGGAGCTTTGTCAAGCCGTTACAAACAATACATGGACACAGAGGGTATATATAGGCTCAGAGTGAGGTGTAATACTAGTGGTGGTAGAAGTGGTAGTGATATAAGTTGTAGTAGTAGTAATACAATAAGGTAGAACAATCAACTTGCACATGAGTAAAAGGTGATAAAAGCAATTACTTGGGCAGTATAAAAATAGGTTAGACAAATATTTCTGTTGGAGGTTGGAATAGAGAAGACCTGTAATTCTACCAATATTTATACAAACTGACACTAGTACAAAAATAAAGCTCTTCAGTCTTGGCTCAACAGATGGAGGATCAAGCCTCCACTATGTTCTGCGCTGAATAATACATTTGTGGCACATCATATCAACATTTGAAAATCCTTTGAATTTTGAAAGCTTTTCGGATTTTGAAATTTCAGATAAAGGATTCTGTACTGTATTTGTATCTCATTAATGGAGTCCATGTTACAGAATTATTAATATTATATATAGAGGAAAGCACTAAACCCATAATGGTCATACAGGAGGCCCTCCACATTCGCGATGGTGTTCGTGATGCTCCAAACTCGAACAATTATGTAAGTGTATTTTTGTAAGTGCTTTTGTAAGTGTATATTTGGGGTCTAAAAAGACTAATCTAATTTACGTTATTCCTTATGGGAATAAATTCGTTTGGTAATGGCACTTGAACAGCATTCTGGAACGAATTATGGCCGTTAACCGGGGGTCCACTGTACAAATATTCCAAAATCCGAAACACTTCTGGTCCAAAGAATTTCAGATAAATGATTCTCAACTGTATCTCTAAACTTCTACTTTCACTAAACTTATAATTCGAAATATCTCACCTATAGATTGAATAACATCTCTTTTCTGGCTCTCATTTAATTTTTCCAGTAATGTGCTATAATCTTCCAATGTTTCTGTCACCTGAGCATTTGTGTCTTCCATGTCTTGTGAAAAGTAAACTGTTCCTGCTGATGCTCTCTGTAATGTGTAAGAGAATAGAAAATTGTTAGGATTAACAGTTTTGCATTTGAAACAGCAATAAAACAAATAAATTATAAAATATTTTCTTTAAAAACCATGTACAAGACCTATGCACTGCTGATTATCAATCTGTAATGACCATCTTTTCTTTTTCTTTCCCGTGAGGAAACTTATGACACCACCTGCCATAATCACATTTTGGGCTTTCAGTCATCTTCACTTAATCATTGTAAATGGTAGAAAATTATTCTATAACTGCGTCTAGGACACACCAGGCACAAATAACCAGCACATGGGAGAGAGGAGCTTACGATGACGTTTCAGTTTGACTTGGACCATTTACAAAGTTCTTACGACTTTTCGATGATGAAGCCAGTATATATAGGAGAGGGCAACAGGGAAGGGACAGAGAGAGGAAGAAAGAAGGAAGGTGTGACTTTGTAAATGGTTCAAGTCAAACTGAAATGGTCCTAAGTTCCTCTCTTCTATGTGTGGGTTATTTGTGTATTGTTCCAATCATGGTATTGCGCCTTTTTGTTCTTTAGGTCACACCAGACTTGTTTGTGGTCATCTCATGAAAGGGAAGAGTACCTAATGCCACTCTGAGGACTGCCAGGTCATTTTAACAGGAACACTTTTCCATAAGATTTCCTAATTTACAGTACAAGAGCAACCTATCATCTTAACCAATAGTCAGAATTCCGATTGTTTATAAGCAGTTGGATTTTTTATCAAATAACTCTTTACATTAGTTATGGTTAGGTTTAGTTAGGCTACTGGGTTGTCTAATAATTAAAATTAACCTATTATAACATACCTGCAATGTCAATAAATGAAACTATAATGCCAAAGAAAAAAAAAAGATAGTGGAACTTAGTTGGTCCCTGATTTCTGTTCCTCTCATCTTGTTTATTTTCACATTCATTACAATTTCATTTATCACCCTTCAGGTATGTTATAACTAGTTTATTATGACTGCCAGAGTGTAATCTAACATAATTACATTAATCCAACCCAAACTAAATGTGAAGTTTGCTGCTAGAAGAAATGGCTAAAAATTTGATGGGGCAAATCTGTTTATAAACAGTCATAATTACAACTGTTGCTTAGGAGGATAAGCTTTATTTACATGTGTATCTTTTCTCTTTTTTTATAATTGCTCTTTTACTTTGATTTTTTTTAAACAAATCGGCCATCTCCCACCAAGGCAGGGTGACTGGCAAAAGAAGAAATGCTTTTATAAAGTTTTTCTTTTTTCATTTAGTAATTTGTACAGGAGAAGGGGTTACTAGCCCCTTGCTTCCGGCATTTTAGTCACCTCTTATGACATGCATGGCTTATGGAGGAAGGATTCTTCTCCACTTCCCCATGGAGATTATATACTCTGGTTATGAAGAACAAAAAGGCACAATACCATAACTGGAACAATACACAAATAACCCACACATAGGAGAGAGGAGCTTACAATGATGTTTTGGTCCGACCTGGATCACCCCGTTTTTGGTCTTACCTCTTGTGGGCTCTTAGCTCTCCTGTAGTGCTCCTCTTTCTTGCCCTTTGACTGACGCCACCACTAATACTACTATTACTTCCTTTCCTGCTACCTTTGACTCCTACCTTCTCTTTTGCCTCCTTTTATTCTATTTTTGGTCCCACTAACCTTTCTCCCTACTTCACACTACCACTTCTACTTCCACTACCAGCCTTACCTCTACCACTACTACTTCCACTACCTGCCTTACCTCTACCACTACCACTACTCCTCCTACCTCTCTTGTCCCGTCCCTGCCAGCTTGCCTATATATACTGGCTTCTTCTCTCCCTCCTGTTAGTGTGACTTTGTAAATGGTCCAAGTCAGACCAAAACATCATCATATGCGGGTTATTTGTGTACTCTGGTTATTTTATTTTTCATTAACACATCGGCCGATTCCCACCAAGGCAGGGTGGCCCAAAAAAGAAAACTTTCATCATCATTCACTAAATCACTCTTGCCAGAGGTGTGCTTACACTACAGTTATAAAACTGGAACATTAACACCCCTCCTTCAGAGTGCTGACACTGTACTTCCCATCTCCAGGACTCTAAGTCCAGCCTGCCAGTTTCCCTGAATCCCTTCATGTTACTTTGCTCACATTCCAACAGCACGTCATGTTACTTTGCTCACATTCCAACAGCACGTCATGTTACTTTGCTCACATTCCAACAGCACGTCAAGTATTAAAAACCATTTGTCTCCATTCACTCCTATCAAATATGCTCATGCATGCTTGCTGGAAGTCCAAGCCCCTCGCACACAAAACCTCCTTTACCCCCTCCCTCCAAACTTTCCGAGGCTGACCCCTACCCCGCCTTCCCTCCACTACAGATTTATACACTCGAAGTCATTCTACTTTGTTCCATCCTCTCTACATGTCCGAACCACCTCAACAACCCCTCCTCAGCCCTCTGGATAATAGTTTTGGTAATACCACACCTCTTCCTAATTTCCAAACTAC
Source organism: Cherax destructor (assembly GCA_009830355.1). Taxonomy (NCBI): domain Eukaryota; kingdom Metazoa; phylum Arthropoda; class Malacostraca; order Decapoda; family Parastacidae; genus Cherax; species Cherax destructor. Next base: position 95,744 of record WNWK01002822.1, read on the forward strand.
GAATTCTCTGCATTATATTCACACCACACATTGCCCTCAGACATGACATCTCTACTACCTCCAGCCTTCTCCTTGTTGCAACATTCACCACCCATGCTTCACACCCATATAAGAGTGTTGGTATAACTATACTCTCATACATTCCCCTCTTTGCTTCCACGGACAAAGTTCTTTGTCTCCACAGACTCCTAAGTGTACCACTCACCCTTTTCCACTCATCACCTCATCCTTCCTTCATAGACCCATCTACTGACATGTCCACTCCTAAATATCTGAATACATTCACCTCCTCCATACTCTCTCCCTCCAATCTGATGTCCAATCTTTCATCACCTAATCTTTTTGTTATCCTCATCACCTTACTCTTTCCTATATTCACTTTTAATTTTCTTCTATTACATACACTACCAAACTCATCCACCAACCTCTGCAACTTCTCTTCAGAATCTCCCAAAAGCAGTGTCATCAGCAAAGATCAACTGTGACAACTTCCCCTTTGTGTTTGATTCTTTATCTTTTAACTCCACACCTCTTGCCAAGACCTGCACATTCACCTTTCTTGTACAACCCCATCTGTAAATATATTGAACAACCATGGTGACATCACACATCCTTGTCTAAGGTCTACTTTTACTGGGAAATAATCTCCCTCTCTCCTACATACTTTAACCTGAGCCTCACTATCCTCATAAAAACTCTTCACTGCTTTCAGTAACCTACCTCCTATTCCATACACCTGCAACATCTGCCACATTGCCCCCCTATCCACCTTGTCATATGCCCCTTTAATTTATCACTTTTAAAAAAATAATAGTAATATTCTAGTATAGCATCAATTTTAAATGGCATCATTAATGAACTACAGTGGATCCCCGAGTATCGGCCGGCCTGAGTATCAGCCGACTTGAGTTTCGGTCACTTTTTTCGGCCCAATTTTTCCCAGACTATCAGCCGTTTCCCCGAGTATCGGCCTGCATACCAGACCTGTCCGCCTGCCTGTGCCTGCGTGCCTCCCCGCGCAGGTGTCGTGAGCCAGTCTAGCTTTGTTTACCATTGAGTGAACATTACCCAGCGCACTCATTCAAACATTTCACAATTGTGTATTGCTTGTTTGATTGTCACTGTGAAATAAGTCACCATGGGTCCAAAGAAGCTTTCTAGTGGCACCCCTGTGGTAAAGAAAGTGAGGAACACCATCGAACTGAAGAAGGAGATAGTAGAAGAAAAATATGAGAGTGGCGTACGTGTGGGGGAGCTTGCCAGGATGTACAACAAAAACAAATCTACTATCACCTCTATCCTGGCTAAGAGAAAAGAAATCAAGGAAGCTAATGTTGCGAAAGGTGTTGATATGTTAACGAAAAATAGATTACAAACAGTGGATGAGGTTGAGAAGTTGTTGGTGGTGTGGATCAACGAAAAACAGATAGCAGGTGATAGTGTTCCCATGGCGATAATTTGTGAAAAGGCAAGCCAGTTGCACGCAGATCTTGTCAAGAAAATGCCTGGAACCAGTGCTGATGTGAGTGATTTTAAGGCCAGCAAAGTTCAGTGACAGAGCCATATTGCACTTCAGGAACATGTTAAAGAGGCGCCAGAAACAGAGGACTGTGGACAGTTATTTTGTGAGACAGGGGTCCAGTGACTCTCAAGCTGGTCCTAGTGGCATTAACCCTTTCAGGGTCCGTGCCGTAGTTCTACGGCTTTGAGTTCTGGGTCCAAACCGTAGTTCTACGTCATGAGCTCAGCTCACTCAGATAAGCTTTGAGCGGTAAATTAAGGCCTAGATATGAGAGAATACATCTATGTGGTAAGTGTGCACCACATAAAACAAATCCTGCAGCACACACTGCATAATGAGAGAAAAAAACTGAAACCCGTAATTTTCGATTAAAACAGCGACTTTGCAGTGTTGTTTCGTATATTTTTTGTAGTTGTATTTGCGATTTCTTGGTCTCATTTGATAGAATGGAAGATATATTACAGATATAGAGATGATTTTGATTGGTTTTAGTACTGGAAATGGCTTGAAACTGAGCTCAAATTAGCGGAAATGTTAAATTTTTGACGATAATCAAGAGTAAACAAATGACCTAACACGTCTAATACGCGCCAGCTGGTAGGTCTAATATATGTTCACAAATGTGGTGATATTATTTGTATAACTATTACAATATGTATTGCATAACATTAAATCTTCCATTTTTTGGTTTGAATAAAAATTCATTGTGAATAAAAAATAAAAATGGAATTCATTTGTAAAGACTGAAAAAGTAACTAATGAACAGAGGAAATGTTAGTTTAGTGCCAGGAATGCCTGCATTGTTTATTTTGCACCCTATTTTGAAATTGGAATATTTTGAACTTTGAGTTAAATTGGCTAAATTACCAATTTCCAATCACTTTATTTTGTAGTTGAAACAGTTGACTAGGCGATTTCTTGTGCGCAATCGATAGAATAGAAGTAATATTAGTGAAATAGCTAAGAATTTGGTCGACTGGAATGATGTAATTGGCCTAAAATGGGAGTGAAAGTCGATAAAATCTCTGATGCATAAATATTGCTGACACATAAAATTCGCGAGAGCATAATTTCGTCAATTTTCAATCAAATTTCGTACTTTTTGTTTTATTACCTTCAGAAAAAGATTCTCTACCATTTCATAAGAAAAAATAAGAATTTTTTTTTTTGGAAAATTCTTGGACACTAGCGCACCCCTTCCAAAAATGGCCTTGGACCCTGAAAGGGTTAAAAGACCAAGAAGGGAAGTAACCCCAGATAGGGCTTTGATACCTGAAGTCCTTATGGAGGGGGATTTCCCTTCCAAACACTAAGCCCTCCCTCACTCCTCCCTATCTTCCAGATGCCAGCAAGTCTCTTCAATAAAGGTAAATAAATGTTATTTTAAATGTAAATTTATAAATTTAATATGTGTTGTTATTATGTGTTTTGTGTATGTAAAACTATAGTTATTATTTAAAAAATGATTTTTTGTGAATATTTTTGGGTGTCTGGAACAGATTAATTGTATATTTACATTATTTCTTATGGGAAATAATTGTTCGACTTTCGGCCAGTTCGAGTTAAGGCCTAGCTCCTGGAACGGATTACGGCCAATACTCGGGGGTCCACTGTATAGCACATGACCAACACTTACTGCATCATTCATCAGTTCCATAGCTTCTGCAAACTTTTCAGATATAGTTTCAATAGCTTTCTTAATTTCTGCTTGTGTCATCTGGTCAGATTCACTTGAGAAGTAACAACCATATGCAGCTTGTTTTGGACCTTGAAGAAAGAGGCAACTCTGGCTCTGACGTAACATAACTATAATTCTCTTCTCAAGACAATCAACTCTTTTATTGGATGCTTGATTTACTGATGTAAATAATCTGTGAACATATGTATATATCCATTATATTTTCAACTTTATATGCAATTAACAATATACAGTAGTGTGCAGATTAATTGGGACAGGAGTAAATTTTGTGATTATCTCATAATATGTCTTAGTCCCTGGCTTAATTAGTGTAGTTTAGGTTCTTTTCTTTTCAGAATAATTTGCTACCGACTTCTGATAACTATCCAGCTGTGGTGTTACCCTGTGACTCTCATCAGTGCTACAACAGCTATTGTTCTGTAAGGCTATTCCTGCAAGCATGCTCTGTGAGTGAATGTGGGTTTTGCCAAATTCTCCCCTTCAGTTCATGATTACTGCTGAAATTCATAATGGATTTTACACCTAGGAAGCGTGCAAATATTATAGTTCTTAGAAAACATGCTGATTTGAGTATCAGACACATTGCCAATAATTTGAGCCTAGCAAAGTTAACTGTTGGTCAGATTCTGAAAAGAGCTGACAACACAAGTGATTGTGGAGTGCTGCATCAAAGATGATGTTGAAGAAAACACCTCATGATGACAATGTTATAATAAGAAATAGTGTGAAGGATCCCAAGAAAATCAACAAAGATCTACAGAGAGATTTAGCTTCAGCTAGCATAAATGTTGATTCTTCAATTGTTCGATGAAGGCTCCTTGAAGTTGGCAGAACTATCAGAAAGCTGGTAGAGAAACAATTATTGGCTGCTGCTATGAAGAAAAAATGGCTGAGGTGAGCACTCAATTATAAGGGATGGATGACAAATGAATGGAGAAAAGTTATATTTTCAGATGTGGCACATTTTAAAGTATATGGGTACAGATTAGTGGTGGTGACAGAACAAAGATGAACCTCTTCTGAATGGGCACATTCAACAAGTGCCAAAACACCCTCCTAAGATGCTTTAGGGTAGTTTTACTGCTAAAGGCCCTGGATGGCTTATTATTGTTGAGGGAACAATGAACAGTGACAAATACAAGGCAATCCTGGCAACTCATTTGCTTCCCATTGTGGATAGAGACTTTTCTGATGGATCTTGCTCCATGCCACACTTCCAGAAAATTTCTGACATTCTAAATTGGCCTGGAAACTCTCCTGACCTCATCCCAATTGAGAATCTATAGGAAATAACCAAACACAGGATTGCAAAACAGGACTGTTCAACTGTGGAGAAGCTAATTGCTGCGGTTACTGGAACCTAGTACCACTACGAAGAACTTTACAAAATGTGTTCAACATTGGTCAATTCTATGCCAAAGCTTGTAGCAATGCTTATAAAAGCAAAAGGTAGTCATATCTCACATTAAATCAATTACTTGTCATGTCATTGCCATATATTTTTCAAATAAACATTAATTTTCCAAATAAATGTCTTATTTCATCACTGTCCCAATTAATATGCACACTACTGTACATACCAAACTGTATTATATACTAGTTCTTATTCATTTATACCTTTTTCTGTTACAAGTTTATTATTACTTTATATAACTGTCTTACTATCCTTCATTCTATTAGAAAGTTAATTGTTATGCTCCTTGTAAATGTCTAGAGGATAACTGCATACTGACTTTCCTAGGTTTTATTGTGTCAAATACTCCCATATAAATTAAAGAGAAAGTTAACCAATAAAAATGGCACAATTTAAAATATAGTTACAGTAACATCATAGAAGACATAGGATCAGGTATGTACTTTTTGTGCAGAAAAAAAACATGTCCATTGAAGCAATTTTATCTACTTTTCTGAAATTATGGGCCCTCATAATCAGCACTAGAGGTGGACCCCCCAAATCCTTCCCATACATATAAGCACACTGACAAGTACTGGATGACATTCACACAACAGGAAAAGAGGAAAAGAGACTTTTGATGGACCTGCATACATCAAAGGCAATGGGACCTGACAATGTCACCATGGATTCTGTGAAAGGGTCCAGGAATACTGTCTAAACCATTAGCTATGAACTTCATTAAGTCAATGGTTACCAGAGATATGGAAGACAGCAAATGTAGTCCCTATATTTGAGAAAGGATACAGACAAGAAGTATTAAACTACAGACTAGTTCTGACATGTACACCTTGGAAGGTAATGGAGAAACTTATCAGGATAGTTGTAGAACACTTGGAGAGAAGTTTCATAAACAATAACTAGCATAGGTTTAGGGATGGCAAATCTTGTGCAACAAGAATGAAAGATAGATTGCATTTTTTTTTTTTTTTTTTTTTTAAGACAAGAAGGCTTGCCGCGCTGTATAACCCTTGTGGTTTAGCGCTTCTTTTGATTATAATAATAATAATACAAGAAGGCTTTTAATACTATACCTAACAAGAGGCTGGGCTAAAAACTTGTGATTCAGGCAAGAATAACAGAGTATCTTAGGAGAGGGGAGCAAAGAGTGACTAAGGAAAGACATCAGAATGGGGAAGAGTAACAAGCGGGGCTCCACAAGGATCAGTATCAGGAACAGTACTGATTCTGGTTTATGTGAATGACTTTCCAGAAGGGATTTATTCATAGCATATATTTGCTGATGATGAAAAACTAACAAGGAGAATACAAATAGATGAGGACAAGAGAAGGCTCCAAAGGGACCTGGACAAATTGCAAGTGGTCAGTAATTGGATCCTTAAATTAATTATATATATATATATATATATATATATATATATATATATATATATTATTTATTTATATTTATTTATAGTATTTATTTATAGTATTTATTTTTTATTTATTTATATTTATTTAGTTGCAAAGGCTTCTCTAAACTTAAATTCTATTTAAATCTAGGCTGAATTAGATTAGATTTTTTTTTTTTTTTTTTTTTGCTTATCAAAAGACGGGTATTCCTCATATGCACAAAATATAACTGTCTCTATTGCACAATCCACTTCATATTTTTAGATTTTTCTTAACAGGTTACCGCTAAACTCAAAACAGAGCCCCAAAATTCAATATTACCCTTAAATTCCATCAAGCTACCTATTTTTATCTCAATGTAAAAAAATTAAGTCTTTATCTCATTTCTTGAAAGGTAACTACGGAATAATAAACCTCTTAATTGAAGTCACGAGAGTTCTGTCTAGCCTGGTCAAAGGCATCTTTCCCAGTATTCTCCCACCGTGTTGATAAACCCACAACATTTCACAGTGGAGTAACAACTTCAGGTCTTATAGAGAGTTATTCCTCTTCTTGTTGGGGGTTTAAAGGGCGACCACAAGTGACGCCGTATTGAGCTCCATCTCCCCGTATAAGGAAGGTAATTTAAAGAACAAAAAGGCAGAATACCATGACTGGAACAATACACAAATAACCAGCACCTTGGAGAAAGAAGTTTATGACGACGTTTCGGTCCGACTTGGACTATTGATTATGGTCTAAGTCGGACAGAAACGTCTTCATAGGCTTCCATCCTTTATCATCTATCTTCAATCTCCTCTGCCCGAAATGGACATGCATGCTAGTGGCTTTCTTTGTGCAGCCTTAACCATATTTTATTACATGTAAACTACATTTTGTATACTACACAAAGAAATAATATTTGTTTGTTTATGTGCGGGTTATTTGTGTAAGGAAATGTTGCTCAACTCTGGCGTGTAATTTCAAGCCAGATGATAAGGGTTCCCTCCTTTAAATATAAACGGGATGTAAGGTGTAAGTAAGTAAGTTTATTCAGGTATACACAAATACATTTACATACATTATCATACATAGCAGCATATGTGTAGATTAGATTTTGCCACCGAAGTGGCTAGTTTATTGTGCACCCCATATCCATCCTGTGGACGGTAGCGCAAGAGCATATGGATACACAAAAGGCCTAGGCACTAGGCCCCAAAGGGGTTAACAATTGTACATTTGGGTTCATATCTACATTTCAATTATCTGTTACAAGCAGGTATCTTATTTCATGAATAAGATATCTTGACATGTCACATAGGTTATATGTGTAGAGAACCTAGGATAACCCAAAAAAGTCAGACAGAGTGACTTATTTCCATTGGATGTTCCCGGCAAAGCCAGACAATCACATAGTGCATTATTATAATAATACAATCTTTATTTACTACATGGTATACAGGCCTAGGTGACATCAATGACATTCTACTATACAGAAAATTCAATGTACATAAAAGGGCCTAAAATCTGGAACTCCCTGTCTGAAAACTCTAGAACTGCAGACACAACCTCCATTTTCAAAAGCACCGCTAAAAAACATCTTATCTCACTTACCGGTAGCTAACCACATGAAAATTACTTTATCTTGCACATATCCACAACAAAATTACACTTACTGATATCTGTGATTCCCCCTTAATTTTGCACATGACTGTAGCCAAGATTCTAATACAACTATTGCTTCATAATTCTTAAGCTAGTCATAAGTTTGCCTAAGACACTCCAATATAGAAATTGTATCATGCCAACACGTCACCATTTCCATTAATATATAAACTAATTGTTAAATTCTTTAATTTTTGTACTACCTCAATTTTGTAAACCTAGTTAATCACTACAATTACCTAACCTTAATACCAGTATAATCATTGTATAGAGTAAGTTTGCCTGATTTACTCCAATATTGGAGCAAACCTAGTATTAAGTCTGCCCGAAATGTCTAGCATGCCCAGGCATGCTAAGCATGCTAACAGCCATCTTTGTAATTATAGTCCTTAGTCCTTAAAATGTAAAACACACATTGTAATTTTTACAGAGAAATAAATCAATTTGAATTTGAATTTATGCTGAGCATTTCGGGCAAATTAGATCAGTTTTGTCCCAGGATGTGACCCACACCAGTCGACTAACACCCAGGTACCCATTTTACTGATGGGTGAACATAGACAACCGGTGTAAGGAAACACGTCCGATGTTTCCACCCCTTCGCCGGGAATCGAACCCGGACCCTCACCGTGTGAAGCGAGAGCTTTTGCCATCAGGCCACGGGGCCTGGTGGTCTAGAAAACCGACAAATAGATGAATGAGACACTTTTACAACACTTGGGTATCTTTGTTGTGGAACGTATCGCCAACCAGTGGCTTTGTCAGTGCAATACAGAGAGTGTGAAGGAGTTTGACGTAATCAGTCTTTCAGCCAGTAAAGACTGATGGACTGAACACATTATCTCTAGTCTTTGAGACTGGTTGCCTCAAACTACTTTACATCTTTCATCGTTTCTCTCTTTATTGGACTACTGAAGCCACTGGTTGGCGAAGTGTTTCTACAGTAAAGACACCTAAGTGTTTCATTTATCTACCTCACGCAGTGTCTAAGTGACCGGCTTCCCCCAAGCCGTATTCTTTTACCATCAGACTGGTTAGAATTAGAAAACACCCAAGTAAAATGGTCTGAATTTTCGTAGATGAGTATTGGTTATGATTACTGTATAAAGAAGGACGTTTCACCCCAAACGAGCGAAGCGTTTCATAAATAAAAATCCCTGTATGCGTTTTTAACATATCAAACCTTTCAAGGAAGGTTCCTAGACGCTGTTAGTGAAGAGCTCCTGAAAATATCTACATAGACTACTAAAAAACTCACTCCTAATGTTGACAAAGCCGAATAGGTAAAACTTGCAATTTTGGCTTAAGTAACAACGCTCTTCGTGCCGAATAATACCTGGAGTATACCTGGAGAGGGTTCCAGGGGTCAACGCCCCCGCGGCCCGGTCTGTGACCAGGCCTCATGGTGGATCAGGGCCCGATCAATCAGACTGTTACTGTTGGCCGCACGCAAACTGGCGTACGAAACAGCCCGGCTGGTCAGGTATTGACTTTAGGTGCTTGTCCAGTGCTTGCTTGAAGACAGCCAGGGGTCTATTGGTAATCATCCTTATATATGCTGGGAGGCAGTTGAACAGTCTTAGGCCCCTGACACATATTGTGTTGTCTCTTATCGTGCTAGTAGCACTCCTGCTTTTCATTGGGGGATGTTGCATCGTCTGCCGAGTCTTTTGCTTTCATAGGGAGTGATTTTCTTGTGCAAGTTTAGTACTAATGCCTCTAGGATATTCCAAGTGTATATGATCATGTATCTCTCCCACCTGCGTTCTAGGGAGTACACGTTAAGGAACTTCAAGCGTTCCCAGGAGGTTCTCTGTACATTTTCTAAGTCAGCAATTTCACCTGCCTTGAAAGGTGCTGTTAATGTGAAGCAATATTCCAACCTAGATAGAACAAGCGACCTGAAGAGTGTCATCATGGGCTTGGCGTCCCTAGTTTTGAGGGTTCTCATTATCCATCCTGTCATTTTTCTAGCAGATATGATTGATACAATGTTTCTTTATTTCTTAATAAGTATTTAAAATATATATATATTTTAAAGAATATAACAGTACAATTACATTTTCATTTTCCTAAAAAATCCTGCTTATTCCACAAAATGTTTACAGAGTTCGGTTATTGCAAAAGTTTTTCACTGTTAATTTTAACACTTTTTTTCAATCACTACGGTATTTAACAATAACATCTTATGTTCTTTAGAGGAGGAATCGTGAATTGCGGAATATTAAACACCCGTCATCATCCTCAGATTCAGTGAATTTTGTTTAAATCAATCTCCATCTTCCTCTAGTGGTGATGGTGGGGGACTGGGAGGGGCTTAGGGCCTCTCTTCATCTAAATCCGGTATGTCATTGATGTCTACATGTACTTGTAGAAATAAAGATATTATTATTAGCTGCTTGAAATGCATTGCTTAATTAGTGGCTTTCTTTTGTGCCTCACATTATACTAATACATGTATCTACATTATTTGTACGGCTCAGAGAAATAAAATATTTTTATTATTATCATTATAAGAGTGCACATATATAGACGTATATATGTACACTTTCAAAGACCACAACAATATATCTACCACATCTGCTAGAAAAATGATAGGATGGATAATGAATACCTTCAAAACTAGGGACGCCAAGTTCACGATGATTCTCTTCAAATCACTTGTTTTCTGTAAGCCTGATTATTGCTGTACACTAACAGCGCCTTTCAAGGCTGGTGAAATTGCTGACCTGGAGAATGTACAGAGAAACTTCACGACACACATAAGTACGATAAAACACTTAAATTACTGGGAGCGGTTGAAGTTCCTTGACTTATATTTCCTGGAACGCAGGCGAGAAAGATTCATAATATACACTTGGAAAATTCTAGAGGGATTAGTACCAAATTTGCACACGAAAATCGCTCACAACGAGAGCAAAAGGCTCGGCAGGGGGTGCCACGAGTACGCTAAGAGACAACACAATATGTGTCAGGGTCCCAAGACTGTTCAACTGCCTCCCAGCATACATAAAGGGGATTACCAATACACCTCTGGCTGTCTTCAAGAAGGCGCTGGACAGGCACCTAAAGTCAGTACCTGACCAGCCGGGCTGTGGCTCGTACGTCAGTTTACGTGGGGCCAGCAGTAACAGCCTGGTTGATCAAGCCTTGACCCACCGCGTGGCCTGGTCACAGACCGGGCCACAGGGGCGTTGACCCTGCGAAACCCTCTCCAGGTATACACAAATGTGTCCATACGTATTGTACATGCATACATACTCTGTTCACCTAGCAGCAAATAGGTACCTGGGTGTTAGTCGACTGGTGTGGGTCGCATCCTGGGGGACAAGATTGAGGACCCCAATGGAAATAAGACAGTCCTCGATGACGCACTGCCTTTCTTGGGTTATCCTGGGTGATTAACCCTCCTGGGTTAAATACCCCGAACGAAATCTTATCTTCTTTTCTTGAATCTTCCGGCAAGTAAGTTTATTTGGGTATACACAGATACAGTTACATAGATTATCATACATAGCAACATATGTATAAAGAACCTAGGATAACCCAAAAAAGTCAGACAGAGTGACTTATTTCCATTGGGGTCCGGCGACCGAAATGCATCTTATTAAACCTGTGTGGGTCATTCAGCTCTGCTAGAAACCTAGGAAAGGACCGAGAGTAATGACCAGAATTGGAGGGGGGTATGTGAGTTATATTTATGGTGTAGGGATAAAACCGTAGCAATCCTTCGGCGTCTGGGGAATGGGAGGTAATCAGGTTTGATAAGACGTAGGAAAGGGAAGCTCAGTTCTTTGGATCATGACCCCTTAACGTCAAAACAATTTTTTGAAGGGTAAAGACAAGGGCTGTGTGAGTGGCAAAGAGTTCCTCCGCTAGGATGCTAATGAAGAGGATCCATGTATCGCTGGGTTTTGTAGCTATGAAACGAGGCAGTAGTTTTTTTTTTATTTAACGAGGTTCGACATAACGGTGCATTCGATTTCGAGTGCTTTTCATATATATATTTTTAATGGATCACAGAATACGCCTAGAAAAGCCTATGCTAGAATGAATTGTTGCTTTAAATATTAATGGTAATGGAATGTGCTTCTTATCATTTTCTCTATAAAATTAGTTTTTGCCACTGCATTAGCAGGAGGCGTTTGCGGAAGGTCAGATTCCTTTATAAATATTAAAGCGTTCCAAAAGCCATGATGGTGATGCTTTTATGACCGTTTTCTTTCATTACGCTTGAATCTTTTGAATATATACAACGCTTATACACCAGTAAATTTGTTGATAATCAGTATACCGAAAAACATATTTTTATTATTTGCTAATGTTTGTGTATTGAATACCGAATCAATACCGATTTGCAGGTCAGACTTCACTTACTATTAGTTTTATGTATGGATATTTTATGAAGTAGAATTAAGGGAAAACTTTAACTCTTTGGTGTATATACAAATGCCTTCGAAGACAATTTATGCTGAATAATCTCTCACCGACAGAGAGACAGTCATTTTAGGGCAATTTTCTCGATGGTTGTGTTGTAAAATAAGGTACAGAAATAAGAATATGTTGGGATAAATATGGAGGTTAGTATAGACGCCAGACTCCGGCTGGCTGCGCCGCTCGACTCCACAGCGCTGCTCGTGTTTACTATTCAGTTGCTGAGTTGTGATGTCCATCAATTATACTTCTGCGGGTGGCCAAATCTTACAGAAATAACCTCCTCGTAGCCATATTCTCAACCCGCAAACCTATTCTAGATGGTGAGTAGAGCGCCTATGGCAGGAAATAGGAAAATTAGTCTGGCGGGAAAGTAGAGTCTGTAAGGCAACATGGATTGGTGACAGGCCAGGCACTAATTCCACGTTTTTCCTGTTTTATTTGCACGCTGTTGTTTTTATTGATGTGAGTAATGTGAATATATGTCCTTATGGAGGTATTTGTCGTAGATAATAAGATTTTATCACTATATATGTATATGACTAGGCCATGCTCAGATAGCATCCCGTGCTATAGGCCTGTACTGGTTGTTGAAGCACCTTAAACAGCAAATAAGATACCACTTAAGGTACTGCTAGTGCATATGTCAAGCTGTTCTTAAATTTAAAACCTAAATCGTGGAAGTTGATAATTTATCTTTTTTCGTTACACTGTAATTCTTCACATGAGACTTAAACAGCCTGCAGTGATTGTTATAATTATACTTTTATAGCCATTAAGGTCCCAGTTATGAAGAAGGATGAAGTCAGTGATTATTAGGTTATACTAGGTTAATTTGCACATGAGTTACTCTAGAAGACAATAGTAAAAATCCAGTAAATTTAATTGAACCTAAATAAACACTTGCTTGGTTATATACTCCTCGGGTATCCCCATATGTAATGATATAATGATGTTTCACCCTTATGGTGTGCTTTTATCAAGTCAAAAACAGAAAATTGTAACTTGATTGAGCCAGTTGCATGGGCAAAATGTTAATAAAAGTTCTGTATGTCTGCATTTGTGTCCTTATAAGAGTTTGTTCATATTTTTAACCCAGAGTGTTAACCACCCAGGATAACCCAATAAAGACTGTGTGGCATTAGGAACTGTTGACCTTATTTCCTTTGGGTTACTTTAATCTTCTTCCCTAGGATGCTACCCACAACAGTCAATTGATAACTAGGTATTCACTTACTGCTTGGTGAACAGGGGCAGCAGGTATAAAGAAACATGCCCAACATGCTGGGGAGCGATTTCCAGTCCTCCTGTATGTGAGCCGAAAGTAACTAAATAGGTTTTAATCTGATTAAATTTACAAATGTGTTGAGAATTAAACTTGCCTGAAGTTTCATTATATTAATCATATACAATATTGACAAGTAGATGAGTAAGAAATGTGCAACAGTCTAACCTTATTGTTAAGATGTTTTACCTGCTCATCAAGTTTCTTCAGGCTGAGGAACTGATAACTTCATATTATATCTCCACTACTGCTATGGCCTCTGTATTTGGACTGAAGAAGCCTGCTGAGCAAGTGAAACTTCTTGTCAGTAAAGATACCAAACTGTTGCACATGTATATATCTCATTCTCTTCCCTGAAAGTGTCATTGTATGACCCATGTAGGTTTAGCACCATTTTTTAATATACATACTGCAATAATAATAATGCTTAAAGTTTTGTTTTCCATGTTTAAGATTGTTTGCTTGAAGTTGAGTTTTGTTTTCCTCTAGCTACTGCAAATAAGCAGCAGGAGAGGAAGAGTCTGGTTTTTGTATGAGTGTCATTTATCACAGTTATTACTTTTTTTATGTACAGAGAAAGCGTGAATTTTCAAAAGTAAATTGTAAATGCATTATTTTACAGTATCACAGCATAACTGTGAAAATGCATGTTTAAACAAGAATTGAAGGATAATCTCCATGCTGTGTGTATTTAGGATAGCACCTAAAGATTTCCAGGTACTGTTTATAGGAAAAAATTGAAAAATAAAGATTCACTTAAATATAACTAGGGACAGCATATTGTTTGTAAATGGTTTAAGTTCTATTGCCAAAAATACTTAATATATCCAGGGGCTTTTCAAAATGTTTGAAATATATTTCTCTTAATTTTGTGACACATGAATATCTTGAATAAAATTGGTTTATTTTGACTATAAAGTCCTCATCATAAAACTATGCCTGGTGGAAGGCATACACTACCATGTTAAGTTTGCCAATGAAACCAAAAGCTATGTTGCCCTTGCAACATAGCTTTTTTGTCTCATTCCACTTGAGGTGGAATGTCTCAAGATTCTCTAAGACTTCTGGCTGCATTTTAAGTGGCTTATGGGTTTGTGTGATGGATGGTTTTATGGCCATGATACTCCTACCCTGTTTGGTCTTGAGAGTCGAGTTTGTCTGACAATTTGGTTATTGATGAATTAATATGGACAGGAGTAAGGGGCATCGTGCAGTCTGAGCGCGCTGAGAAAAAAAAATTGAAAAAATACGAAAATTTAATTTTTCTTACCAAAAAATAGCTCATCTTTCTGGCATCACCCTCGTATAATTCTCATCATTATACGATGTTTCTACAATGAATTATAGTAATTTGTAACAGGTATGGTGTCGGCGTCTGTCATGGCATGCGCGCTGACGCGGCAAAAAAAAAAATATTCAGTTTTTTTTTCTATCAATTTCTTATATTTTTCTCTCTAATATAATACAAATTCACCATTTGATATCATAGGAGAGTGGGTGGGGCTAATATGGCCTTAGAACCAATCAGGAGCCTTCTCTTCCCTTCTCGGATAAGAAGTGCTGACAGGCCATAAATTACGATGTAGCGGCCAAGACACACCAGCCAACAAATTGTTCTTTTCTTACGCTAATATCAATAATAATGTTTATTTACTTACTACAATTGATCTAGTATGACATAAGGCGACATATTAATAGCATAAAAACATGAAAAACACACCAGAATAAATATTATGTGGCATAATATGACGGTCTATGGCCAGGTAGTGGAAGGGTCGCCACCGACCATAAGGGTCATTTTTGCATTCCCTCATCGCTATTATGAGAGAAAATGGATCTAGTGATGGTAAACTGTAGTAGACACTCGTAAATGATGAAAAAAGTGGAAAAAACAAACGTTTTTACGGGAATTTTTTTTTTTCCGAGTACTCGGGCTGCCGCGCGCTTCGGCCATTATCTCGGAAGTAAGTTATTTACCTACGTATTTAGCAAAACTGAGTCATTATTTATGACAGAATTGGCGTTATTTGCACAACAAACATAGACGAATGATTGCTTTACAAGATAGCATGTACCTTTTTGAAGTATCCCAAATATTTTCAGATTTGTGTGGGGATAAAAGTCCAATATTTTGCTAAATGTCAAGAAACCTACAAACTGTATTTTTTTTAGAATGAATATAAGCTTTATTACAGAATTGGTACATGCTACACGATGGACGTAGAAGTGTTCTATCCATAGAAAATGTAAACACCGTTCTCCCAACTACCACTTAGGATTGAATTCCTCCTAAGTGGAATTTTCAGTAAATCTTGCGTGGTTCATTTGCTTTTTGGCCGATTTTATTGAAACTTCGTCAAAAGATAGTTCATATAAGCTGCTAATAGTACACCAAAAATGAGCGCAATCGGTAAACAAATAAAAAAGTCGAGGTCAGAGCGTCAGGTGTCCCCTAAGTCACTGACACACCAGAGAATTGCACTGATCATCATATTACATAGGACAGGCCATCAAATGAAGGAAATTGTAGAAGCCACCAATGTGTGTGAATATCCCGGGAGGATTTGGTTGAATCAGCTTAAAAACAAGGTTGATGACATGCCCACATCAAAAGTAAATTCAGAAAAGCCTTGAAAAGCATCCCCACTAATGTTAACTGCAATAATATACACTACCTGGAATTGCTGTTATCATTTGCTTGAATCTTGCATGCACTGTAGCGCAAGACACTTTGTGCCTGTGAGGTACCCTTCTTCAATGACTGGTGTAGATATTCCTCAGACTTTAACTTCATTGAGAGCCTCTGGGCTGTAATGGAGAGGCATCTACTAGGGAAAAGATAGCCCACTCCAATGGCTTTAGGATGCCATCTGCAAGTCATGGGGAAATTTATCGTCACAGAGTCGCTCATTTGCTCAGAACTACTAAACATCTCAAATGATGTAGTTGAAGTTTTGGTGGTAAAGATTGAAACCCAAAACCTTGTCATTGTGGTGGTATACAAGCCTCCAGATGCAACTTCCCAGAATTCCAGGAGCAGCTTTTGAAAATTGACCACTGTCTGGAAAATCTCCCAACTCCTGCCCCAAACATCTTACTACTAGGAGATTTCAACTTGAGACACCTAAAATGGAGCAGTATAGCAAACAATGCTTTAGCAGAGATCACCCCAGGAGGCAGCGTAGATGAAAATTCACACACACTCAAACTATTAAATCTCTGCACCAAATTCACCTTAAACCAGCAAATATTAGAGCCTACAAGACTAGAAAATACGCTGGACCTCATCTTCACTAACAACGATGATCTGATACGGAATATAACAGAGGTACAGACATGTATGAACAGGGCTCCTGACCAGCAAAATGTGATCAGTCAGAAAGGTCTCTTCACAAAATTTAATTTCAATAACAAAAACATACAATGGGATAAAGTCATCCATGTCCTAAATGAAACATGCTGGGAAGATATCCTAAACAACACGGATCCGAACAGTTGCCTAGAAAAAATGAACTCTGTGGTTCTTGAGATCTGCTCAAGACACATTCCATTAAGAAAAAGAAAGAGAAGATGTAAACTAGAAAGAGAGAGATGCTCCCTATACAGACGAAGGCGAAGAGACAGAGCTACTGAGAGGGGCCAATATATCTGAAATACATAAAGAGGGACAGGTCAGTGAAATTGTAAATATCAAACTTAAACTGAAGGAATCTTACAGGAGACAAGAATCACAGGAAGAACTAAAAGCCATAAAGGAAATTAAAAAAAATCCAAAATGCTGCTTCTCTTATGCCAAATCTAAGGGAAAAACAACATCCAGTATTGGGCCTCTGCTTAGGTGGGATGGGACATACAGATGACAGCCAAGAAATGAGTAAGATATTAAAGTCCCAATACGACTCGATATTCAGCGAGCCGCTGCCCTGACTAAGGGTCATGGCCCGGGCCATGGCCACAAACACACAGCCTGTGTACTCACCCTTTATTACAAATAAAGTAAGAAGCCTCCGAAGCCTTATCATTTCAACCACCAACCGTCGTTATAAGCATACATTAGGGGGATTACCAATAGACCTCTGGCTGTCTTCAAGAAGGCACTGGACAGGCACCTAAAGTCAGTACCTGACCAACTGGGCTGTGGCTCGTACGTCAGTTTGCTGGCGGCCGGCAGTAACAGCCTGGTTGATCAGACCCTGATCCACCATGAGGCCTGGTCTCAGACCGAGCCGCGGGGGCGTTGATCCCCAAAACCCTCTCCAGGTAAACTCCAGGAATCCCCTGAAGAATCCATGTTAATCACTTCCTGTGCAGTTGAAGGATGTCCTAAAGCACAAGGGACAACCAACTTTGTGGTTGTGGTTTTAGAGGGGCTTGGTTGTAGATTAATATCGATAAAATAGTTATATTGTATAATACTGCAATATGATTTGATCACTCATCTTTCATATAATAAATTTTCAGCACTGGAGTTACAAAGTTGAGTGTGAATTTAGTGAGTTTTCTAGACAAATAAAAGCAATTCTGGGAACCTCATTATTAATATTAAGTTGATATCCCTTCCAACTATGGTACTTCATTTAGTACAGTTCAGTATATAGTTTTGTTTAGACTAGGTTATAAGAAATGATCCCTAAAATGATTTCAAAGCATAACAAATGAATAAATTGGACAATATTAAGTGTTTGAAAGTTTGTCAGACATTGGTGATCTTGCTGTACCATTTATTGGCAATGTACTATTAGTGTTACAATTTATGTATCTCAGGGAATACACAATAGTTAGGCTTTAAGCCATAGGTTTAATTTTGTTTATTGTTAACTTGTGTTAAATATACATAGTCCCAAATTATATTTTATTAACTTTTCACTAATTAAACCCTAGAGATAATGATTATGGTAAAATAGTTCCAGCTGGCCTTCAGTCCACTATGTTAGCTATATGCTAAGCATCCATATAAAACTTGTTTGACACTTGTATAATTTTTGGGCTTGATAAATATGTAGAAACTTAAAAGACCAGTTACACTGTATGGTATACTGTACATATTGAGATTATGCAGTAATTGTTTTGCCACAGCTACTAAATTTAACCACTTTTTGTCAGTGTTGATAACAAGCAGGCAAGCCAGCATACATTAGCAAGAAAAAAATGTACACCATTTATGAAAATGTGGGCTCCAATTTGCAACAATACAAAGTTTTAGCAAATACTGTACAGTATTGAAATAATATGTGCCTTTATTCTGAATCATTAAATTCAGATTCACTACTGTACGTATATGTAATAACCTAACCTAACAGTAACTAAAGTATAATGTAGGTGCTCTTTGCAACAGGTAGTATGATACATAATGAAAATAAATTTTTGCTAAATTGCTCAGAAATGTCCTTCCTATTATGGTTTCTGTTTATACAGTTATTTATTTTTGACTTAAAACATAATACTGCATAATACAGAAATTCAATCATATATTAATGTACATATATGTTTGTCAAGTGGTAATTTGCCTATGCTCTCAAAAAAATTTATTTCATGGTCAAAATTGAAAAATCGCTGTCATTGTGTAGCCAAGGACTACATGAATCAAGTTTTAAGAGTTGGCGCCATAAGAAGTATGAAGATAATGCAGCAACGAAAACACATTGTGAAGTACCAAACATACAAGCAAACATTCTCAAGTTCATCGGATACACTAAACAATACTACAAGTTGTCCAAACTTGGGATGTTGGTGCCTCTAGCAGATACTAAGGTAGCTACCTATATAGTGATTGTACATATCAGTTGAGCTAGCCTAGAAGCTCATAAATAATACCTTGCATGTTTGCAGCTAAACTGCCTTCTTTAGTTGTATTATATGTATGGTACTTTTACTTTTGATGGATTTTGTGAGTTTTTTTTACTCCAGTCTTATCTTGTGCTTGATTGGTCAATTAGGTTGTTGGTGCTAGTAACCTGCTAGCCCAAATGAAAATTAGCAGCATGAAAATTATTTGTAGATTTTTAAGGTATTATAAGTCATACTATACAGTATAGGTATATTTAAAGTACGTGGAGGCATCACTGTTAAACAGCTTACAACTGCTTTAAAATTTATTACATAAAATTAAATCAAGGAATTTTTATCAAGGAAATTTAAATAAGTTAGAGAACTTGTTTAAATTAAGTGATAAAAATATTTTTGACACCATAAAAAATAGGTCCTTGATACTGCAAAATGCTCTCTGGATGCATTAAAATGTTTTATATTTTGACTTAAGAACATTTAAAAAATGGTATTGGCAGTATCCATCACTAATGAGATAAGAGGCATATTATAAATGGCCAGCTGATAAGTTTTGCTCACTCATACAGGTGAATACTCAAGAAATCTTATTTGCACTTCTGGAAAGTTTGATTTTTACACTACTGTATATGGTAAATTATTTTTTGTATTCACAAGGTAGGATTTATAGTAGTTAACTAACTTTTTTTTGGTCACCCTGCCTTGGTGGGAGACAGCTGGAGTGTTGAGAAAAAAAAAAACTAGGTTCATTGAGGCTTGCAATAGATTAGTGCAGTTCTTTGAGGAAATGCATTACACTTTAGGATTGTTTCCTTACTTGATATAAACCTAAGGATAATAGCAAACTACATTGTCTATATGTAGACAACTCCTGACCAGGTACAACACTGAAAGGTTCACACTGACCCTGTGTGTGTCTGTCCCAACACTATTTGGATCCTAAACAATAGGTTGAAAGTGACTAATCATATGCAGAGCTTATTTACAGTGGACCCTAGCATTGTATTATAAATTTGGAAATATAGTACTGTACTGAAATGACTAGTCAGAGATTGTACAAGTCTGTGCAGATGATTCTCCAAGTCTTGACATTGGTGGATTCCACAGGCATATATAGAACTAGGGCCCCAGAATCTGGAATTCATTACCAGTAAATATTAAGTTAACCTTTTCGGAAAATCAATTTAAGACTCTTCTCAAAAATCACCTACTCACCCTATACTAAATACTCATACTATAACAACTTTCAAACCCAATGTTATTTTCTTAAAGATAATCTCAGTTTTATATTATCATCCTCCTTAACACTTGTTGCAATTTCATATCATCATATCGTCATTTTAATAGTATAATATCATCATATTGTAATTTGAAATAAAATATATAACTAGAAGAAACTCAATAAATTTCTCTAGTATTGTTATTTTACTAGTATAGCATCAACATTTTGTAATTTGAAATAAAATATACAACTAGAATAAACTCAACCAATTTCTCTAGTATTGTCTTTTTAATAGTAGAGTGGAACCCCGGTTAACGAACACCCAGGAAATCGTGCAATTCTTCTTTCAACACGTCGGCCGTTTCCCACCGAGGCAGGGTGGCCCAAAAGGAAAAACGAAACTTTCTCCTTTTACATTTAGTAATATATACAGGAGAAGGGGTTACTAGCCCCTTGCTCCCGGCATTTTAGTCGCCTCTTACGACACGCATGGCTTACGGAGGAAGAATTCTGTTCCACTTCCCCATGGAGAAATCGTGCAATTATGTAAGTATAATATTGTAAGTGCTTGTGGAAGTGTATTTTTGGGGGTCTGAAATAGACTAACCTAAATGACATTTTTTCTTAAGGAAGTAAATTCGTTCGGTAATGGCACTTGAGCAGGCTTCTGCAATGAATTTTTTTCGTTAACCGGGGTTCCACTGTATAGTATTATCATATTGTTAATTTGAAATAAAATATATACCTAGAATAAACTCAATCAATTTCTCTAGTATTATTTACATAGTGAACAAGTCTTTAGACTAAGCTGCCCCTACTGCCATGGCATGCCAGTGGCTCTCCTTGCATTACAGTTTTATAATTGTAACTACCAATACCTATGTATACTTGTAACTTGCAACGAAATAAAAATATTATTATTATTATTATAGGTACAGTATTTTTCTATGAATTATCCAAGGATGCTTTCCTGAATTTGGATAGAGTATGATGGGCAGGCCTGCATACAGTGTTCAAGATATTTCTTATTAAGAGTATTCTTTTACTATCCCTTTCCTCAAAATATGCTCAGTGATTCAGATTGAGTCCTGTATCTGCACAATATATTAAGGTGCTCTAAGTTGCCTGCCGTCCAGTTACAGCTGCCTTAACCGTTTGTAGAAAACTATTGGCAAGATTCCTAGTGTCTCTTCAGAACGAGTACAATGTTTCTCCAAGTCATATGTTATAATTTGTAATGTTTGGATGAGCTGTTAGCTCAGGAACAGTCCCCAAGTATGAATAGGCAGTACTTTCATGGAAAATAAGGTCTGAAGGTCAACTGAGCTATCATTGATAGAGAGTTATTGAAACTGGTTGTTTAGGAGGTAAGCTAATAGGTTGTATTCTTAGTGGTTCATTGAACCCATCACAGCAGTTTTTTATTTTTTAAATTTAAAGATCATGTTATATGTCTTCTTCAATATATTTTTGTATTGATTAACTTGAAAATATTGTATTTGAATAAACAATATTACATTCAAATACAGTACAGCAGTCTTGATTAGTATGAATAATAAATCCCACTAAACAATCGCATTTATCAAATTTGTAATGTTCAAAGCTTTTATAACACAGAGTATGGTAATTGGTCTCACTCCAATGAAAATACAGTATGCAGTGAAATTTTTTAATATATTACCAAAGGATAATAAAAATGTACAGTATTTATTATTCAAGTTTGTTATAAACTAAACAAAAACATTATTACATTTTATTGTTGATCTAAATTAAGAAGGTCTCCAGTCATTTCTTCCGAGTGTGATTCAAGCAAGTCACGGACATTTGTAGAGTTCAGTTCATGGAAACCCAGGTGCCTTCCAATGTCTGTTATTTCTTCAACAATAGCTTGAACTTCAGAGGGAAAACAACTTCTTTATCTGTACTAGCAGACTGCCAGTAATTTTAACATTATGCTGTTGAATTCATTTCTAGAGCAGTCAAACCAACCATTACTTACAATAAAAGTTTTTTCAGTTTCCGCATGAACTCTGCTTTCTTGTACTGCCATAAAGAGACTCGAAGCTTTTGTTTGTTAAGAGACACTCCATTTCTATCATTTTTAAGCTTCTACTTCTAGTAGTAGTTTGCAAGCCATAAAAAGCTGATGCAACTATACCTTTTTCTATTATTTCGTCTGTGGGTTTTACAATATGTACTGTAGATTCATGCATTCCAACATCTCAGTCTATTTTAGAGTTATTGCCATGTGCATGTGGCTTCATTAGATCAATATTTTGTTCTAATGTAATTAGCCCCCCTTTTTTATTGCGTTATTTGCACTATAAATATTTTTCCATTTGTCCATATTTGCTAGGTGCAGTTTATCAGAATTTAATAAATAATGAAGTACTGCAAATGTGTATAGGATAACAGGCTGTGACATATCTTCATGTGACAACAGGCATCGCCATAGTGATGACTGGGCAGGTGGCCTAGGAACGAGCTGGGTGGGCAGCTAACTCGTACTAACCAAATTTTCACTCTTATTAATTTAGGTCTGGTATCATTTTATAATTTGTACTAATCCAAATTTTGTACTATTCATATTAGTATTAATCGAGGCTTTGCTGTACTGTATTGCATTTCAAATTTAAATATGACATATATTAATGGGGTGTCTCATACAAATGGCAATGTAGCGGATCAAATACTCTACATATATCGCATGGCTGTCAAGTTCATTCGTACTATTGATAAAGTTGGCGAAGTTCAATTAATTGCAAGTTTGTCCGGTTCAGGCTTTATCCTAGATGTATCCATTTTCATTGTTCCTGAGCAGCAGTGCTAGTGACTCAGACCACGTCAGTTATTTTCTTGTTTATTGTCTATGCACACGCTTCCATGCCATCGTCATTTCGTCTCCAGTTTTTCCAAGATTTACAGTTTTCTTTTATTTTATAAAAGTACCCTTGTACAGTATTATTAACAATGTCGTCCAAAGCAAGTGATGGTACTAAGAAGCATTTCTGTTAAGTAGAAACTTATATTAAGCTCATCTATCTACCAGAAGAAGGTAAAAAAAATAATTATTGTATTCTACTGTTCTGTACTTTTAATACTTTTCTTTTCAGGTATACATACAGGTTTACTGTTCAGTACTTTATTGTAATATTGCACTCAAGTTTATTTTTGGTATGTCTGGTTGTCCATCAATACAGCAGACTAAGTTTGCTTCATTGGGTGTTTATCAGTGTCTGGTAGTCGATTAGTTAGGTACTTAATCAGAACTTTTATTATAATGCATTTTCACTAAAGTGAATACCCCTTTTCCCCCTATTAGTCCATTTTATGGGCTATACTGTATATTTCACACAGCACATTAAACAATATTTTCCATTTTATGCCAGTTATATATTTAGTTGCTGTTGTTACTCATCACCTGATGTTTATTTTAACAATAATGTCCATTTTTATTTATCATAGCTTTGGATTTGGTAATGTATACATTAATACTATTCTTCATAATAAGGATCATTCCATATGTACAGGAGGCCCTCCACATTCGCGAGTTCCACTTTCGTGAGCTTCGAACATTCGCGAATGCCCAGCCCCCCAGATTTCATGTGTTTTATGTTATGTTTTCATGTGTTTTATGATTGTTCGTGGTTCAATAGGTTAAGGAAGCAGTATTGTTAGGCTAAGTAAATGCTATTATTCTATTTCCCTACAATATATTTGCGCATGAAAACATTCACGAACGCTACAGTACAGTATTAGTATATTTCCCTACATCATATTTTAATTCATTCATGCATTATCAAATTACTCTTAACTTAATAGTGGTACAGGACAAACCAATACATTGTTCAGTTTTCACTAACAGTTTGAAGACTTATTGTGATTTGTGAATCATGTACAGTGTTTCCTTTCATTAAATTAGAGGGTAAGGTACCTAGGGACTGGCAGAGAGCGTGTATTGTTCCTTTGTATAAAGGCAAAGGGGACAAAAGAGAGTGTAAAAATTATAGGGGAATAAGTCTGTTGAGTATACCTGGTAAAGTGTATGGTAGAGTTATTATTGAAAGAATTAAGAGTAAGATGGAGAGCAGAATAGCAGATGAACAAGGTGGCTTTAGGAAAGGTAGGGGGTGTGTAGACCAAGTGTTTACAGTGAAACATATAGGAGGTGAACAGTATTTGGATAAGGGTAAAGAGGTTTTTGTGGCATTTATGGATTTGGAAAAGGCATATGATAGGGTGGATAGGGGGGCAATGTGGCAGATGTTGAAGGTGTATGGAATAGGAGGTAGGTTACTGAAAACAGTGAAGAGTTTTTATGAGGATAGTGAGGCTCAGGTTAGAGTGTGTAGGAGAGAGGGAGATTATTTTTCGGTAAAAGTAGGCCTTAGACAAGGATGTGTGATGTCACCGTGGTTGTTCAATATATTTATAGATGGGGTTGTAAGAGAAGTGAATGCGAGGGTCTTGGCAAGAGGTGTGGGGTTAAAAGACAAAGAATCAAATACAAAGTGGGAGTTGTCACAGTTGCTTTTTGCTGATGACACTGTGCTTTTGGGAGATTCTGAAGAGAAGTTGCAGAGGTTGGTGGATGAATTTGGTAAGGTATGTAAAAGAAGAAAATTGAAAGTGAATATAGGAAAGAGTAAGGTGATGAGGATAACAAAAAGATTAGGTGACGAAAGATTGGATATCAGATTGGAGGGAGAAAGTATGGAGGAGGTGAATGTATTCAGATATTTGGGAGTGGACATGTCAGCAGATGGGTCTATGAAGGATGAGGTGAACCATAGAATTGATGAGGGGAAAAGGGTGAGTGGTGCACTTCAGAGTCTGTGGAGACAAAGAACTTTGTCCATGGAAGTAAAGAGGGGAATGTATGAGAGTATAGTTATACCAACACTCTTATATGGGTGTGAAGCATGGGTGATGAATGTCGCAACGAGAAGGCTGGAGGCAGTGGAGATGTCATGTCTGAGGTCAATGTGTGGTGTGAATATAATGCAGAGAATTCGGAGTTTGGAAATTAGGAGGAGGTGCGGGATTACCAAAACTATTATCCAGAGGGCTGAGGAGGGGTTGTTGAGGTGGTTCGGACATGTAGAGAGAATGGAACGAAATAGATGACCTCGAGAGTGTATAAATCTGTAGTGGAGGGAAGGCGGGGTAGGGGTCGCCCTAGGAAAGGTTGGAGGGAGGGGGTAAAAGAGGTTTTGGGTGCGAGGGGCTTGGATTTCCAGCAAGCATGTGTGTGCGTATTTGATAGGAGTGAATGGAGACAAATGGTTTTTAATACTTGACGTGCTGTTGGAGTGTGAGCAAAGTAACATTTATGAAGGGATTCAGGGAAACCGGCAGGCCGGACTTGAGTCCTGTAGATGGGAAGTACAGTGTCTGCACTCTGAAGGAGGGGTGTTAATGTTGCAGTTTTATAACTGTAGTGTAAAGCACCCCTCTGGCAAGACAGTGATGGAGTGAATGATGATGAAAGTTTTTCTTTTTCGGGCCACCCTGCCTTGGCAGGAATCGGCTGATGTGTTAAAAAAAAAAATATCTTTTTTTATTTGCTTTCATTAGTGGATGTGTTAATGTAAGGTTCAGTATGTCTCACCTAACAGTGAATACAGGGAAAGGTATGTGTGGTGTTGGTTGTGTGATAATTTCAGCATCATCATATAACAGGTTGGACTGCATAGCGTGTGATGCCTGCATCATCAACTGAGGTGATAGAGGCGGCGCTGCAGTCTGCATACCGACACAAACCGGTGGACACAGCCCCCTCTTTTTCGTACAAAAAGAACCAATTAGAGGAACGGCTTGTAGCGTCTAGTAAACAGGTAAATGGATGTCGATACGTTTGTATGCATGTTGGAATTGCAGGATATAATTGATGTTAATTAACATGCAAGAGAAATTTATTGTGATGCTGTACAGCCTCTCCTCACTTAGTGACGTATTTGTTTACCGACGACTCGGACTTATGACGGGCTCTCTGACCAGTATGCATACCTAAATAATGAATATTAGAGCTGATTTCCTCTATTCTGTTTATTACAATGTACGGTACACTACTGTATAAACATAAAAATATACTAAAAATGTTGTAAATGGTGCAAAGGTGACATTAAAACAATATCAAAGATGGTTGACACAAACCCACTACCATTATAGTATGCTACTTGCTTAGCGACGAATTAGTTTACCAGTGTGGTCTTAGGAACATAACTCCGTTGTTAAGTGAGGAAAGGCTGTATTGTATTTGTACAATACTTGGATTAAAACATTTCTGAAATTGTCTTGTTAAGAGTTAAAAAACTATCATTATACAGTCATCCCTTGGTTTTCAATTTTAATCCGTTCCAGATGGATCAGCTAAAACCAAAATCGGTGAAAACCAAAACTATTTTCCCCATAAGAAATAATGGAAATTCAATTAATCCGTTCCAGAAACCCAGAAGTTTGGAAAAAAAATTTTTTTGGGGGCCTTAAAGATAGATTTACATGCACAAATGAATGAACTCTATGTGGCACTTACCTTTATTGAAGACTGATGTTGCTGGATGGAAGAGAGGGAGGAGGGGAGAGGGAAGAGACCCTATTTTTTGGAAGAGAAATCCCCTTCCATAAGGAATTTAGGTACTAAGTCCTTATCCGGGGTCACTTCCCTCCCTGCCTGCTACACTCCCTCCCTGCCTGCTACACTCCCTCCCTGCATACATGCTACACTCCCTGCATACATGCTACACTCCCTGCATACATGCTACACTCCCTGCATACATGCTACACTCCCTGCATACCTGCTACACTCCCTGCATACCTGCTACACTCCCTGCATACATGTTACACTCCCTGCATACATGCCTACACTCCCTGCATACATAGTACACGCCCTGCATACATGCTACACTCCCTGCATACATGCTACACTCCCTGCATACATGCTACACTCCCTGCATACATGCTACACTCCCTGCATCATGCTACACTCCCTGCATACATGCTACACTCCCTGCATACATGCTACACCCTGCATACATGCTACACTCCCTGCATACATGCTACATTCCCTGCATACATGCTACACTCCCTGCATTCATGCTACACTCCCTGCATTCATGCTACACTCCCTGCATTCATGCTACACTCCCTGCATTCATGCTACACTCCCTGCATTCATGCTACACTCCCTGCATACATGCTACACTCCCTGCATCACTGCTACACTCCCTGCATACCTGCTCACTCCCTGCATACCTGCTCACTCCCTGCATACCTGCTACACTCCCTGCATACCTGCTACACCCTGCATACCTGCTACACTCCCTGCATACCTGCTACTCCCTGCATACCTGCTACACTCCCTGCATACCTGCTACACTCCCTGCATACCTGCTACACTCCCTGCATACCTGCTACACTCCCTGCATACCTGCTACACTCCCTGCATACCTGCTACACTCCCTGCATACCTGCTACACTCCCTGCATACCTGCTACACTCCCTGCATACCTGCTACACTCCCTGCATACCTGCTACATCCTGCATACTCCTGCTAAACTCCCTGCATACATGCTACACTCCCTGCATACATGCTACACTCCCTGCATACATGCTACACTCCCTGCATACATGCTACACTCCCTGCATGCCTGCTACACTCCCTGCAAGCCTGCTACACTCTTAAACTCCATCGTGTTTCTCACTTTCTTTACCAAAGGACTGGCACTAGGAGCTTTCTTTGGGCCCATGGTAGCTTATTTAGTAGTCACACACAATAATCAAGGGCCAAAAACAATGAATTGTTAATAAATGTTTTGTATGAACTCCTGGGATGATGATCACTCAAGCATAAACAATGCTACACTGGGTGACAATGTGCGTGGGTGGCGGTCTAGTGGGCTTTGTATGTGCGGGGCACTGGTGGACAGGTTCCGTACCATCGGTGAAAACTGAGACAATTTTTCCACGAAAAAAGTGATTGAAAACCAAAATCGGTGAAAAACCAAGGGATGACTTTAGTACAATTTATGCCAAGTAGTGATTATATCTAGTAATTAATAATATAAATTATGAAAAAGGCTGTTCGAGTGCCATTAACGAATGAATTTGTTTCCATAAGGACGAATGTAAATTTGATTAGTCCATTTCAGACCCCAAAAAAATAAACTTACAAAAACACTTACAAAAATACACTTAAACAGGTTTGAAAGTACTTTCTTCATGTCTTCTGGTCTCATTGTTTGGACTTGCAGAGGTGAATGTTGCTATTTGTTCTTCTACACACCTTAGTTAATTGAACTGTACATCTTTACTTAATTGAAATGTTTACTTAACTTTTCCTTTATAATTGGTTTGATAAATCAGCCTGATTTTTTTTACAAGCTTATTTTGCTAAAAATTTCTATGGTATTTCAGCATATTTTAGATTATCTTAACCCTTTGACTGTTTCTGTTGTATATATACAGTATGTCTTATGAGCCAGTGTTTTTGATGTATTAATACACCAAAATTCTAGCGGCTTCAAATCAAGCGGGAGAAAGCTGGTAGGCCCACATGTGAGAGAATGGGTCTGTGTGGTCAGTGTGCACAGTATAAAAAAAATCCTGCAGCATGTAGTGGATAACGAGAAAAAAACAACTGACCATGTTTTTGGATTAAAATGACGACCTTGAGGTGTATTTTCGTATAGTATTTATGGTTGTATTCTCGTTTTCTTTGTCTCATTTGATAGAATGGAAGACATATTACAGAAATAGAGATGATTTTGATTGGTTTCACAATGAAAAGGACCTTGAAATTGAGCTTAAAGTAGCGGAAATGTTAAATTTTTGCTAATGTTCAAGAGTAAACATATGAAGTCAGTGTCCAATAAGTGTCCAACTAGCCATTCTAATACACAGTCATGAATGGGTTGACATTATTTATACAATTATTACAATAATGCAGTATGCATAACAGAAATTGGCCAAATTGCCAATTTCTGACCACTTTATTGGGTAGTTGAAATCGGTAAATGGGCGGTTTCTTGTACTCATTCGGTAGAACAAATGGAGTTCTAAAGGAAAAGCTATGAATTTGGTCGACTGGAACAATGGAATTGGCCGAAAATAGGGCTCAAAGTGGAAATCGCCAATGCGTAAATATTGCCGAGATAGCTAAATTTGCGAGAGTATAATTCCATAAGTTTTCCATCAAATTATGTATTTTTGGTGTCATTACCATCGGGAAAAGATTCTCTATCATTTCATAAGAATTTTTTTTTTCCGAATATTTTGCGACACAGAGAGACACTAGGATTTGGGGTCGCGACAGTCAAAGGGTTAAATATTAAACTATATTCTGAGAAGAGCAAAAGTTTTGTAATTCCCCTCAATTTTTGTTTTTAAAATTTTTTCACAATGTTTAAATAAAGTTGGCATGAATAACCTTTGTGAGTTCTTGAAAAATATGCCATGGAGGATGGTGGAGCGAGCCTAAGCTACTGTCCATTCAATGTGTAATTAAATAACTTGACAAACTACCTGATTTTGGTTGATACATTGGTATCAGCCAACAATAGTATGGTGAACAGACACATATGCAACCTAATTAGACATTTAGGTAGCATTTTGCCCACCAAGGACTTTGTCAAGGTTAATACTTGTAATACATGGACACATTGAGTACATATAGAGGAGGCGGTTGGGGTAGTAGTTGGAAGTAGTGTCTCAAATGATGGTGGTGTTGTGTGTTTGAGGTAGGATTTGTTCTATAGTCTGAGATAATAAAGCTGTCATTATTCTATGTAACAGTGATGGGAACATATTGTAATAATGGCTGCGTTCATGCACTTGCTCCTTCATGTGTCTTGGTCGCTTATACCCAGACAGGCCTCACCTATCATCCCTTCTCCCCTTCCCCTCTCCTCCTCCCCTCCTTCCTCCTCCTACCCCCTTTTCTATCCTCCCTCTGCCTTTTCTCTCTCATCCTCATCCCTTCTCTCTCCCCATCACCCCCCTACTCTTTTCTCCTCCCTCTCCTTCCCCTCATTTTCCCCCTCTTCCTCTTCCCTTTCTTTTTCTCCCCTTCTGCTTTTACTGTTCCTCCTGCATCTTACTCCTCATCTCTCTCTCTCTCTTCCTTATTCTCCCTTCTCATCTTCCTCCTCCTGCACCTCCTTCCTCCCTCCTCCCTCCTCCTGCACTTCCCTCTCTTTTCCCTTCTCCTCTCTGCCTCTCTTCCCTTCTCTCTCCCTGTATTCTCTTCTCCCTTTCCCCTTCCTTTCCCCTCCCTCCCCTCTCCTTCCCTCATTTCTAGTTCCCTCCATCCCCTTTCTCCTCCCTCCCCCTCCTCTCTCCTCCCTTCCCCTCCATCCCTCTCTCCTCTTTCTCCTTTTCCCTTCTCTTCCTCTTTTCTCCTACATCCTCTTTCATCCTCCATCCCTTCTCTTTCCTCTCTCCTTTTCCTTTCCCCTCCTTCCCACTTCCCTCCTCCTCCCTTCCCCTCCATTCCTCTCCTTTTTCCTCCTCCTCCATCCCTCTCTCCTCTTTCTGCCTTCCTCCTCTTTCCTTTTTCTCCTCCATTTCCCTCCTCTCCTTTCTCCTCTTCCTCTTTCCTCCTACCTCTTTCTTCCTCCATCCCTTCTCTTTTCTCTTTCTCTTCCTTTCCCCCCCTTCTCTTCCTTTCACCCCCCTTCTCTTCCTCTTTCCTCCTCCTCCCTCCTTCTTCCTCTTTCCTCCTCCTCCCTCCCTGCCCCTTCCTCAGCATCTCAGTAATGACACAGGAGTCATGAACATTTACCACTAAGAATTAACTCATGTACAACAATTTAATTATTTCATGACACTGTTAAAACCTGGAAGAAGATACAGTATTGACATCCAAATCACAAATACTTTTTCTGAAAAATCATGCTGAATGCCTCATTAATTGCTTTATTATTTTAAGTTTGATTTTTTTTTGATAATTGAAATTAATCTAAATTAATCTACTTGTTAAATTTCTGTGTTCTATTTTCTCCTCACTTTATTCATAAACCTATAAATATCTTATAATTTGAAAATCTTTTCTGTTGGTCACAAATAATATATCAGTAGTTGCCAACTTCTTCAGGAAAGAGGTTACTAACAGTGAAGGTGAATTACCTTAATAATCATTTTGTATAGATAACCATTTGTCATGTAGGTGCTGCTGAACCATGTTGACTATGATCGTGTGGGCACCCAACAATCTCTGGTGCTATGCTCTCTCAAGACCAAATATGTGAACCTGACAACCAGCGACACCACCACCACTCCCACCTCTCCGTCAGGTAGCATGGCCCATGCACACCATAAGCCATCTGCTGGAGCGAGAGAGGACCAGCTGGATGAGCCTCGTGTGGTCTTATGGCCCAGAGACAAGGTCACTTTGGGATGGAGGAAGACTTTTCCCCCTGGTGCAGGAATGGTCAACTTAGGAAACACATGCTACATGAACTCCTCGCTCCAGGTTAGCCTTTCAAATGTGTCCTGCTGATAGCTATGAGAAGGGATTAGATGCATGTAGATAAATATTAGGCTATAAAATGCAGCATATTTGGTTTAGATAGTAAGCTGGTTAACAAGAGCCATACATAGTAATTACTACTGCTTTTATAAATGCTCAACAGAAGCCTGTTAACCTTTTCACTGTTGTTCCCGTGGATCTACATTATTATAAGGTATAAGCGTTGATTACGTGTAAATTGTAGCACCCTCAAATAGGCTGAGAGTTGCAAATTTTGGCCATGACATGAGAGAATGGGTCTGTGCAGTGGGTGTGCACAGTATAAAAACAATCCTTCCAAAGGGAATGTACAAGAGTATAGTGGTACCAACACTTGTATGGGTGTGAAGCATGGGTTGTGAATGCTGCAGCGAGGAGGAGGCTGGAGGCAGTGGAGATGTGTCTAAGGGCAATGTGTGGTGTAAATATTATGCAGAGAATTCACAATGTGGAAATTAGGAGGAGGTGTGGAGTTACAGAAAGTATTATTCAGAGGGCTCAAGAGGGCTTATTAAGGTGGTTTAATCATTTAGAGAGGATAAAGCAAAGTAAAATGACTTGGAGGGTGTATAAGTCTGTAGTGGAGGGAAGGGAGGGGTAGGGGTCATTCTAGGTAAGGATGGAGGGAGGGGGTAAAAGAAGTTTTGTGTGCAAGAGCCCTGGACATGCAGCAGGCATGTGTGAGTATGTTAGATAGGAGTAAATGGAGACAAATAGTTTTTGGGACCTGATGAGCTGTTAGAATGTGAGCAGGTAATATTTTGTGAAGGGATTCAGGGAAACCAGTTAGCCAGACTTGAGTCCTGGAGGTGGGAAATACAGTGCCTGCACTTTAAAGTAGGGGTTTGGGATATTGGCTGTTTGGAGTGAGATCTAAATTGTCATGTCTGGGCACCTCTGCAAAGAGTGATTATGTGTGAATGATGGTGAAAGTGTTTCTTTCTATTTTGGGTCACCCTGCCTTGGTGGGAGACGGCTGATGTGTTAAAAAAAAAAAAAAAATTTATTCTGTATGTTTTTTTATCCTAGGCACTCTTCCACATCCCAGCCATGGCTAATTGGCTTATGGAAGATCTCTCCTCCCACACTCAGCGATGTGAAAGCAACTCTGGCAATGCTTCCTTCTGCTCCGTTTGTGCAATGATGAGGACCTTTCGTTCCACGCTTGATCGGTCAAACACAGTAATAAAGCCATCACTCATACAACACAAGCTGAAAAGTTAGTTATATTTCTTCTGACCATATCTTAAAATTTTTTGTTCATCTATTTGTCTATTAGTTGAGCTACTATTCTTTATTCAATATGTTGATATACGTTTCTAATGTTAATTCTAAGATTTTTAAATTTATTTGCATAATTCTCTTTTCCTAGTACTTGGATATGCTCATATTTAAAAGATATTATCTTATGAGGGAAATTTTAATGATAATAGAAGATAAGGTAAACATATATCACAATTTAGGAGCTTGTCACAAAGTACTGTGCAACAATTTTTTGTCTTAAAGACCAAGTTTAAAGTTTGCAGGTCCAATGTCTGATTTTTATAGGTCTACTTTTTCCTACTAAACAGAAGACTCAGTCTTGAATCCCTGCAAGGCTTTTAATAGTTCTTTTATTGTAAGTGGTTAATGTTTTCTTCATATTGTCTTGCGTCCTTTTTTGCTCCTTTTTTCCCTCAATCTTCTACCTTCATCTCCATTTTTCCAATTTCTCATTATAATCTTATCTTTTGGCAGTTTCTCCTTTTCTACCTATTCTTTCTCCTTAAATCATTTTCTTTTTTAAGCAGTCAAGTCTTAACTTCAGAAAACTGTACAGGTATATGTAGCACTGTTATACAAGTTATTAATTACAGGCATAGGAAAGACTCTTATGTATGGACGTCAAGAAGATGCTCACGAATTCATTAAGCTACTTTTGGATCACATGGAAAAGTCGTACCTCGCATTCAGGAGAGCAACTAAGCTTGATCATCGCTCTAAGGAGACCACACCTCTCAATCAAATATTTGGAGGCTACATTAGACAACAGGGTAAGTTTAACTGCCCATTTCAAGCTTTTATACAGTTGTGTAGCAAAACACATTAGCAAATGAAATAAAGAGATTGAGTGATTTGTTCATGCGATTCAACTCTTAAGCAGATGTGATAATTCTCATTTGCGAATGGATTTTTTTTATTATATTTATAAATTTTCTTTACAGCATTTTATATTTCAAGGCTTCAATTTTGGTTTGCATGGAGTTACTAAATTAGACATAAGGTAGTAGGATATATTTTGAGTGGTTATTTTTCTGTAGGTGCAATTGGTGTACAGAACTTCTTCCTTAACACCTAATACTGTTTATATTTTTAGTTCTTTGATTTGCATTATGCCAATAGCTGTCCATCTACTTTCATACATATTCTTTTCTGCACTATAAAATGGTTAACCACACAGTTTATTCATTTGTCACCAAAGTTGTAATGCTTTTTCTACTTTGTCATATAAGTAGATGCTCTCTCATGAAGTTATGTGCATTGTAAAGTATTACTCAACACTTAAGCAGATTACCATGCAGTAATGCAATGGAGTATCCATCAATGATTTTGCACATAGCATGACTGCATTTCTTAAATTGTCACTTCAACATATGATATTTTCTTTTAGAATTAAAAATAATCAAAGGCCTAATTGCCGAATAAGCAGACCAAAACCAGCATGTTGTATAAGTCTAAGAAAATCAGAATACTCGATGTACTCATACCTCGAATGGCTGAAATGCCTAAAGCATAAGATTACTTGTTTGCTCACATGCATCTGTATAATTACACGGCATTGTATTGATATGGGCTTGAAAAATAACAAGCCTTATAATTTTATCCATTAAACTAGACCCATCCCTTGCAATTTACAGGTTCATAATTTTGAGAATTTCCAAATAAAAGTCATTATAAATGATTTTTCATTCACAAATATTTAAGAGCTAGGATCACAAATGTCAAATTTATTCCCCATAAAATTATTAAAGAATGCTCAGAATCATGAACCATAAACCTGTGAATCTGTGGAAGGAGTTGGAGTTTGGTAGAATCTTAATTTTAATAATTAAAACTAAAATGGAGATTCCAGTTTTAAACTTGAACCAGATAAACCTTTGTCAGTCTTATAAAAAACCTGCTTCTTAGCCTCCACCAAATATGTCTTTAAATCAGGAAAATAACTAACTTGACTGTAAGATATGTCACATGCAGCAGCAATGACAAAAGATTTTTCAGTAAACTCCAAAGGTAGATTCATTTTACAATATTAAGTTTGATTAGATGTGAACTACTAAGTTTGGTGAGGGTTTATTCATTACAAACCTGGGAACTGTCATTAGAGAGAGTCAGCTATATATTTGTCAAATATGCATCAACTATGAAACAAAAGATTGTGCAGTTAACTCCAAAAGTAGCTTCCAGTTTTCAAGATAGGCTGGGTGCGATTAATATGTTAGTTTTTTTTTTTTTTTTTTTTAAACAAAAATTTGTAGTCTAAGTTTCAGCTTCTAATGTTGAGATTAAATTTTTCCAGATTTCAACGTCTTATTAAATGAATATTCAAGTGAGTGAGGGCTTTGTGTGGTGGATTTGTAAATAAGAACATATTTGTGAAGTTTATACTCTTGTCTAGATCTTCATGTGTGAAGTTTAACCAAGACTGTTATAAATAAGAGATTGATTAATGTGTCTCTACTACAATACTGATGAATTGATAAAAAAGACAAATTTTACCTACATTGCAGGCTTCATAAGATGAATACAGAGATGAATCACACTCCAGAGACATCAGCATTGGTTAAAAATGAAGTAGAGAGGTAGTTGATGTTATCAGTCCAGGCTAAGAAACTGATCATCTTGCACCTAGGGTGATGGATTGATTACACCAACTACTTCTCCACGTCATCTACTTCATCTTCCACCAATGCTGATGTCTCTCTTGTTTGACTGATTCAGCCTATAGTGTAGGCAAAACATTTCGTCAGAGAAGATTCTTAGTGTTGCACATCTTATTCTCTCACAGTTGCCTAGACATGTATCATATTGAGAGTACAGTGTATTCAAACTGCATATATGTGAATGAGCTTAGAGAAGGGTGTTGGTACAGTTGATGTATGAGAGATCTTGATGTGTTTGCAAAGCAATTTGAGCTGAAGTTAGTGTAGCCTAGATAACATCAGGAATGGATAATCAAACATTTACCTCTCAAACTCTACCGTTCTCTCATCAGATTTTTCATTTCGCACTGTTCTTTCTGAGTTAATCATTTGTGCTTGAAAATCTTTAAACAGCTATCTCTTATATTTCCTGTATTTAGTTATATCACTCCTCATTTTGCCTTTTCTTGTAAATCCTCCTCTTCAGTATTTAAAATTGTTTATCAACTCTTAAAGTAATTGTACTTGTAAATAGAAAATTTTCTGGTTGATCTAATTTGTACACACTTTCTCTTACATATAAAAGGGTGACTCATGAAGATTCATCCTTAACCACCTTAATCTGTGAACATCTTCGCACATGTCAAAAATCCAGTTGCAGTGTTTGAAAGAATTCAGCACGTTATTTCAGCTAACTGTACGTAGTGAACCATTTGTCAGCTGTTGGCACTTTGATGAAATGAAAATTTATGCAAAATGAATGAGGACTGGCTCAGTAGTTGAACGAAGGAAACCAGTAATCAAAAGGAGGGAAGTAGAAGTTTGGAAGCAAGAAAAGGTAAAGGATTAAGAAGTATTGTTTGTAGGATAGTTTGGAATATAACAGTGAAGTGTTGCATACCACTTAATAACATTTTTAATGTTGTTTACCGGTGTGCATCTTAATTGTATTTCAATTTTCTTCATTTGGCTAGCTTAAAGTCTTTAATCAAATGTGCATTCTATCATACAGTTTTTTAACTTAGTTTTCTCCCTGACATATTGACTGATAGAAATATGCCATGCATTTTATATAGAGGTTGAATTTTTGGCTTTTGTGCATTGGTAGGTCCAAGATTTTTTGGAAAGGGTGCTGCTTTTTTAAATACCTTAAATATTATGTCTCCAATTCTCACAACTTCTATAATTTTTGTTGTTTTCAGTTATGCCCTTTTTATTAATACCATACATCATTTGTTCTTGTTACACAGCTGTTTTTCCTAATAGCTGTGCCCCTCTTGTTTTTCTATAAAGGTAATTCTACTCTAGCTCATCTCATTCTTAAGTTAAATTTAGCTGTACTATATATTCTTGCCACTTTTTTATTCCTTCAGCACATTACAGCTAGCAGTATTAATTTTTTTTACAGCCTCTCCTCACTTAGCGACGTACTCGTTTACCGGCGACTCAGACTTATGACAGGCTCTCTGACCAGTATGCATACCTTAATAATGTATATTAGAGCTGATTTCCTCTATTCTGTTTATTACAATATACAGTACACTACTGTATAAACATTTAAAAATATACCAGAAATGTTATAAATGGTGCAAAGGTGACATTAAAACAATACCAAAGATGGTTGACACAAACCCACTACCATTATAGTATGCTCCTCACTTAACGACGAATTCGTTTACTGACGAGGTCTTAGGAACGGAACTCCGTCGTTAAGTGAGGAGAGGCTGTATTTTTCAGTCACTTAATGCCTGGACAGAACAAATGACTTTGAACCTTAATAACTTTTGTAATAATATTTGTAATTGTTAGTAACATTACATGCTCATTTTCTCTCATCTCTTCTCCCTTTTCTTTCGTAGAACATTTATTTTCACATATCAGCGGCAACATTAGGAATGTTATGATTGGATAATCGGTCTTCGTCGTTTGAATGAATAGGAACAAACATTTGAAGAGGAAAGAGTTTGCAAAAGGTCGAGTGTCTTGCATAAGGAATCCTAATTTTATGTACACAGTATTTTGGGAGTGAGGCACATGCTAATTATGCATCATGAATTGATGCATAATTAGCAGAAGTTAGACATGCTAAAAATTGGTTAAGAAGAGGCAGTTATATTAAATGGTTAGCTTTGTTTCTGATGTATTTAGATTAAAGGAATTAAAAATTTTCCAGTTTTCTATAGGGACATGCATTGCCCCACAGCTGGTTTCATACAGATTTGGCATAGGCTTTGCTAACAATAGGTGTTTTCCTCTCAGGTATTACCAACTTCAATTCGTATACAGTATGCTTCTCTGTTGAAGACATGGCATGCACAGTGTGAAATATTTGATGGTTTTTGGCAATATATCCTAACACCTTTGTTGGTGTTTTTGTTTCAGAGCAGTGAAAAAGTGTTGGTGAGTGCCATAGCAAGACAAGCTTTGGATAAGCTTATATATTTTCTACCAAGTACTTGTGTAGAAGCATGCTCTATAAGAAGGAAAGCCATAATAGATCATGGTTCTCAGCTGTTTTGTTTCCTGCTGAGAAGGAAAATTATAACAGTTCCAGGTCACACTTCTCCATTGTCTGCTATAGAGCAGTAGATCGAGGAAGCTGTTGTCCTGTCACTATCGGGTAGAGATGAGAAGTTTCAGGGCCCAGTATTGGAGTGATTTGACTGGATGAACGACTCAGTTTGTTTGCTGTAAGAAAAGCTTGAGATAGTGGATTTTACAAGACAAAAGCTACC
Organism: Cherax destructor; assembly: GCA_009830355.1. Taxonomy (NCBI): domain Eukaryota; kingdom Metazoa; phylum Arthropoda; class Malacostraca; order Decapoda; family Parastacidae; genus Cherax; species Cherax destructor. The sequence goes on from WNWK01002822.1 coordinate 134,280, forward strand.
TTCTAAGGTTTCTCTAACTAATTCTTCAAAGCAAGATTACAGCCTCTGGTTCTGGTGCATACAATCCCTGCTGGTCTTACAATATTTGACACAGTGAGTAGATATACTAGTGACTGGTTACTTGATACAGTATGCCAGAATAAATTTTGAATGGCAGTTGATGAAAGTAATGCTTTAAGTGAAATTAAAGGAAAAATGGTAATTGGATGATGTATACACAAGTAGACAGACAAATGAGATCCAGCATGGAAATGGGTGAATGGAAACATGTTTTGGTATTTTATCATTACATTAATGGTATACAATATCAAGAAATTGATGAATAAGACACATTTGCAACATGTGAGTATCTTAATTAAGATTTTTTTTATTATGAAGGTAGCCAGATGTTGCACATGTTTTATTCATTAAGTGTTATATGTTCTAGCTTGGTTCATCATTTGAGGTTTAATGTCTGTGGACTTGACAACTAGAGAAAATAATGGTGAATGTGTTGAGCACTTTTTGAAAGACAGCTAGGGAAAGTGATGGTGAATATGTATCAAATACTTCTGGAAAAATGGGTAAGGAAAGAGTGATGTTGAATGTGTCGTGCACTTCTGGAAAGACATATAGGGAATAAGTGGTGGTGAATGTGTGCCTTCTTCAAGTCACTCTACCTTGGTGGGAAACAGCTGATGCTCTAAAAAAAATATAAAGGGGGTAAGTAAACCTAAAAAATATAAAATTAGAGTGAAAAAACAGTGGTTGAAATATTGAACGGTACTTGTTTTCATAATGGAAGAATGCCTAGTTTTGTTAATTGATACAGTGTAATGAATGGAGACTGGAGACTGCATGAGCTACCTTCATCAGTAGTGCGAGAGCATTTCTTGAAAGTACTGGTAAAAAGTCTATCTTTATGACAGCACTCATTGGCCTGATTCTTGCAAAACTTTTATAAATAATTCTTTTTAACTGTAATCAGATTTGCAAATGTGCAGTAAAATTAAATGGCCTTATATGCATTGTGTATTGCAGTTAAAATTCATATGAATATTTTTTAACACACCGGCCATCTCCACAGAGGTAGGGTGACCAAAAATATTATTGCTTATCTTTGTGGCAGGGACATAGCTATTGTTTGATCAGTATATTGGCATAGCTCAAGTTTTTTATTTTTATATCACAACACAAAATTTGCATTAGACATAACCTCAAGATTAATAACGGGTTTGTGCCTGCAAATGAAATGCGTATATGATGGTATACTAAGTTGCATATTGTTTGTATACTGTACTGTAATTTGCATTTTCTTTTAGATTGGGTAATTTTTTTTTTTTTTTTTTTAAGAAAAGTCAGCTCTTTTATTTCTGAGGATGTATCTATTTTGAGGTTGATTGTGCCCATGCCTTTAATTCAGATTTAAATTGTGTACTTGTTTTCTCTTACTAAATAGCTGTTTTAATGGCCTAATATTGGATGCCCTTGAACCGTATTAATTTATTTCTAAAGTCACCTGTTTGTTTTCATTTGCTTTTTAAATGCTTTTGATGTAACAGCTCATTAATATTATTAACCCTTAAACTGCATCTGAAGTACTAGTACACAAATGCTGTCTGTGTGTCCGACGTACTAGTACGCACAATTTTTCATTCCTTCAAGTCTGCTACCTATCAATATTTTTGACCTCAAGACAATCTTTAGCTCTTCTTCAATCTATTCATACATTTGAAAATATCTAAGTCCAGTGTATCATGGTTAACTACTTAGGTGATGACTATATGTCTGACATACAAGTATGCCTAACTAGCAAAAGTAAACAATGTAACCAGAAGCTGTTGTTCCTCTTCCAGCTTCCCTACCAGCAAACAGGGTGTGGAAGTGACACAAAAATGACCTACTCATTCCAAATTTATTACAATTTCATGATACTAATAGTGGAATTCAGCCACAAAGTACACTAAGTATATTTAACCCAGAATAACCCAGTAAAGTAGAACATTGTGAATGATTTCCGTATTTTGAGGAGTACAGTGGACCCCCGAGTTTCGTAAAAACTTCACTCCTGAAGTCTGCTCAAGTGCCATTACCGAACGAATTTACCCCCTAAAGAAAAAATGTCACGTAGGTTAGTCTATTTCAGACCCCCAAAAATACTTTTCCACAAGCACTTACAATATTATACTTACATAAATATACGATTTCCGGGGTTTACGAAACTCGGGGGTCCACTGTACGTATAACACTCTGAAACAATTATAATACTATTGTAAATATTTATTATGCATACTTAGCCTTAGAATGCCAAAATAGTAAAAAAAGTAAAATAGAATAAAGTTATACAGATATGTATGGTAGAATTAGAGGTAAGACAGAGAGTAGGATTGCAGATAAGCAAGGAGGCTTTAGAATGGGTAGATGTGTAGATCAAGTGTTTACATTGAAGCATATATGTGAACAGTATTTAGATAAAGATAGGGAAATTTTCATTGCATTTATGCATTTAGAAAAGACATATGATAGAGTGGATAGGGGAGCAATGTGGCAAATGTTGCAAGTGTATGGAATAAGTAGTAAGTTACTGAATGCTGTAAAAGAGTTTTTATGAGGATAGTGAGGCTCAGGCTAAGGTGTGTAGGAGAGAGGGAGATTACTTCCCGGTAAAAGTATGTCTTAAGACAGGGCTGTGTAATGTCACCATGGTTGTTTAATATATTTATAGATGGGGTTGTAAAAGAAGTACAGTGGACCCTCGGTTTTCGTTCAACTCCAAACTTAAACAATTATGTAAGTATATTTTCGTAAGTGCTTTTGTAAGTGTGTGTTTGGGGGTCTGAAATGACTAATCTAATTTACATTTGTCCTTATGGGAATAAATTCATTAGGTAACAGCACTTAAACAGCATTCTGGAAAGAATTTTCAACAAAAACCGAGGGTCCACTGTAAATGCTAGGGTGTTGGGGAGAGGAGTGGGATTAAATTATGGGGAATTAAATACAAAATGGGAGTTGACACAGTTACTTTTTGCTGATGATACTGTGCTTATGGGAGATTCTAAAGAAAAGTTGCAAAGGTTAGTGGACGAGTTTGGGAGGGTGTGTAAAGGTAGAAAGTTGAAAATGAACATAGATAAGAGTAAGGTGATGAGGATATCAACCGATTTAAATAAAGAAAAATTGGATATCACATTGGAGAGGGATTATGGAAGAAGGGAATGTTTTCAGATATTTGGGAGTTGTCTTGTCAGAGAATGGGTTTATGAAGGATGAGGTTAACCATAGAATTGATGAAGGAAAAAAGGTGAGTTGTGCGTTGAGGTATCTGTGGAGACAAAAAACGTTATCCATGGAGGCAAAGAAGGGAATGTATGAAAGTATAGTGGTACCAACACACTTATATGGGTGTGAATAATGGGTTGCAAATGCTGCAGCGAGGAGGCGGCTGGATGCAGTGGAGATGTCCTGTCTAAGGGCAATGTGTGGTGTAAATATTATGCAGAAAATTCGGAGTGTGGAAATTAGGAGGAGGTGTGGAGTTACTAAAAGTATTAGTCAGAGGGCTGAAGAGGGGTTGTTGAGGTGGTTTGGTCATTTAGAGAGAATGGATCAAAGTAGAATGACTTGGAGAGCGTATAAATCTGTAGTGGAAGGAAGGCGGGGTAGGGGTCGTCCTCGAAAAGGTTGGAGGGAGGGGGTAAAGGAGGTTTTGTGGGCGAGGGGCTTGGACTTCCAGCAAGCACGTGTGAGCGTGTTAGATAGGAGTGAATGGAGACGAATGGTTTTTGGGACCTGACGAGCTGTTGGAGTGTGAGCAGGGTAACATTTTGTGAAGGGATTCAGGGAAACCAGTTAATTGATTTAGTTGGACTTGAGTCCTGGAAATGGGAAGTACAATGCCTGCACTTTAAAGGAGGGGTCTGGGATAGTGACAGCTGGGAGGGACTTATTCTCAGCTGTCATATCTGAGCGCCTCTGCAAAGACAGTGATTATGTATGAGTGAGGTGAAAGTGTTGAATGACGATGAAAGTTTTCTTTTTGGGGATTTTCTTTCTTTTTGGGTACCCTGCCTCGGTGGGAGATGGCCGACTTGTTGAAAAAAAAAAAAAGATATGCCATATATATAACCAAGTAAAGTCAATCAATGTGACTTGTTTCTGTGTTTTGAGAAGTATTACACTCTGAAACAATTGCAATATTATAAGTATTCCTTGTACATAGCCTTAAAAACAAAATAGAAATAAAAATATACGGTATATTCCAAGTGGAGCAATGTCAGACTAAGTATATTCCTATATTTGAAGTGCTAAAACACCTTTAAACACATCTAATGACATAAAAAACTAGTTATGCATAGTGTTAAACATTAAAAGTAGTTAAATAAACAGAAAAGCAATCATGTCTTGGCGTCAAATTGTAAAATGTAAATACATATAGCTAAAACATTTATGCCACTGTTGCCAACAAGTGATAATTTTTTTCCTCCAACTTCAGCACTTCATAAAATTGTAAGTTTTTGTCAGATTCCACTAAGTTTAGTCTTAATTCATGACCCCTGTGGTTTAGTGCTTCTTTTTGGGGATTTTCTTTCTTTTTGGGTCACCCTGCCTCGGTGGGAGACGGCCGACTTGTTGAAAAAAAAAAAATAATAATAATAATAATAATAATAATAATAATAATAATTAGTCTTAATTCAGAAAAATAAACTCACTCTGTAAGAAAAAATTTCAAAAGCTTCCCACACATAGGATTTTTTTTTTTTTAGTCCACAGTTTAAGGGTTAAAATAATGAACTGCAAAGCTAATGTATTTTGCAACAAAATGAAAAAAAAAATTGTTTATAACATTTTTAAATCCATCTACCAAACGCACCTGGCAAATTTAATCCCAAGATATAAATTTTCTATTAGAGTACGTGTGTATATGTATCCATAATATTAAGGCCAGTATCATTTGATTCAGTAGTATAACTATTTGCCTCTATAATAAATATATTTCACAGTTAACATAGATTGTGAATATTATCAAATATAAGTTAGTGTCTCATGTCTAGAGCATAATGTAGTTAGCATGAAATAGGGGAATTCAGGAAGATTAAGCCAAATTCTACCAGAAGGAAATGTAATCTCATTTTTGGTTTTACAGCTATGGCCAAAATATTGCACCATCCATGAATGACTTCAATTGTATGTTCAACTTTGTTTCATTACAAGTTGTAGACTGAACTGTTTATGTGAATGCACGCAGCTTTCCTGTAAGTTTTTAATTACTGGTTTAGAGCATTTTTCAAGATCAGCTCCACAGAGAGTCATGTCATCTTATTTTCCCATGTTCTTTGATGCATAAAACACTTATTTTGCAGTTTAATAACTGTAGTGTAGGCATGCCTCTGGCAAGACAGCGATGGAGTGAATGTTGAAAGTGTTTCTTCGTTTTCGGGTCACCCTGCCTTGTTGGGAAACAGCTGATATGTTAATAAAAAAAAAAAAAGAAATCTTCTAAAATAATTCTTGTTCATACACTGATAATGTTTTTTTGTTCAAATAATGACTGAAATGAGCCCCAAACAGTATTTGAATATTGATTAGTCTTCATGGCCCTTCATCTCACAACAGTAGTTGTCAGATTACTGCAATATGTGACACTAGTCTAAGCACTCTCAGCAAGTTTATCCACAAGGGGTAGAAGACTTCAGATCTCAAAGACCACCTTCATTTGCTTAGCCAATCTGCAGGAAAGAACCAGAAGTGTAGATACCTGCTAAGGTTCTGGCAATTGGTGTTTGTGCAAACAGCAGCTCTCAGTCAAGAGGTGTTTGATCCAGAATGACTTCACATGAATGCCAGTTGGCAGCTACTCATTCAAGAAAGCAGAAGCGTGCTTAGAATATTTGTGCTGATTTTCTCTATTCCGTTTATTACAGTATACAGTACACTACTGTATAAACATTCAAAAATTTACTAAAAATTTTATAAATGGTGCAGAGGTGACATTAAAACAATATCAAAGATGATTGATGCAAACCCATGACCATTATAATATGCTCCTTACTTACCGACGAATTTGTTTACCGACGTGGTTTTAGGAACGGAACTCAATCGTTAAATGAGGAGAGGTTGTATTTTGTCAACAGATGGGGGATCTCTGTCCACTTGAATATTTCCATGACTTTGAGGCCTATTTAAGGTCTATTTCATCTCCATATCACTAGTATTATTCTAGTCTGTCAGTTAACACAAAGATTAGCCAATAAAACCATGAAAACCACCCTACAAAATGCCTTGGTCACATTTTTAACCTGGGCCATAATTTGCCACTGAGCATATTTGAGGGTCTTTGATTATGAAGTATTTACAGTCAGCTTTTATAAAGCTCTGATATGCAATTTTTCATGAGTGCTATTGAAGAAAAGCATCAAAAATTGAATAGCACATACTGTGAAGGAATTTTCATCTGCTGTTTAATCTTGGTTGTACTTTTTCAATCACATTACGTACAAAAAATTGCACTATACAGAGAATCTTTTTAAGAGAGCAGACTGTATACATGAGCACAACTGGCTTCAAAGACTTGTATATATGTGTTCAATGGCTCATCTGTGCAATACAGTGTGTTAATGAGCGACGTGTGGTAGTTTGGCTCATTTACACCACACCATCCCTCCCACTCTGCAATCTGGCTCACAACCCTCACCACTGCCTTCCTATGTTATGTGCCTCAGCACCTAATACCCTCACCACCTAATACCTTCACCATTACAGTGATTAAGGTACCAGATACAGTGAGAGGGAGGGAAAGAATGGGTGAGTGAGGGACTGGGGAAGAGGGAGGCAGTCTGTTGGAGTATTGTGCATTTTTTTTTATTTAATTTTTAAATAATATGTGAAAGTAGATATGGAATAGTATGGCTCAGAAATGCATCTCTGACTATAACATGGGTGTCTATGGGGAAAATTCATTCCATGTTCCAATCATCTGAGTAACAAACTTTTAGGGAACGCATCAGCGTCCAAAATTTGGAGCCCTTCTATGTTGTGGAGGAAGTAAAGATTGAGGCCTCTCAGTGTGTGCATGTGTATGAAAAAAAGAACAGTGCACTTATGAATAATTGCCTTCTCTGTTCTTTTCTTTGGAAATGGTGTTCAATTAAGCACAAAGAAATTAATGTCATTCATAGTGTATCAATAACTTTCATAATTGTTCTATGTAAGCATATTCTTGCACTGCTGCAATGTTGTGTTATTCACTGCATCCACTTAGCTGATGTTTTAGATGTCACCCAAACCTCCATTTATGTACATCCTTAGCTGCGTTTTTTTTAGTGGAAGAAAAAGAGAAATAAGTGATTGAACACTAGAGGGGGAAAAGTGTAGTTACAAGTGCTCATATAGTACTGTGATGTGCTGTGTGAAAGTGATAATGCAAGGGCAAATCTCATGAAGAAAATTTTCAGTTTATTGCTGAAATACATTGCATCTTTGAATTTTTGCTTTATATTATAAGCAGCTTCCTTTATATTCTAGGAGTTTCCATATTTAATTTTAGCAGCAGGGCTACAGTGATGCAAGCAAACACCGAGGATTCTAAGAGTCAAAGTAGGTGTACATTAGGTAACACTCATAAATCAATGTTGCCTATCTTCTAATGGAATCCCTCTATTCTAAAATTTTCTAATATACTTGTGGAATCAAAATTTTCATTCATTCTAATTCGAAATAGTGTGTAATTGTAGTAGGAAATTTTTGAAGATAAGATTTTTATTATTTTCAAGACTGTTGATTAATTTTTAAAAGAAGTTTCAGTTGGCATGGTTTTATTTATTTATTTATTGTATTTTGATAAGGAAAGTGATCTACAACTTCAGTTTTCTTTGTGTGAAGTGGCAGGATAGATTAATATAATAAAATAATCTCTTAAGAGTAATAACTATATACTGTACTTTTTTCCTTGATTAAAAAGAAACTGACGTTTCTGTCCACTCCACATAATTATTTTGTATCACCCAGAATTTTGTGTCAGTCATTTCTAGAGGTCCCTCTGCATCTGAGAGTCATTCATCCTTCAAGGAAGATTCCTTGATGCTGGTAAAGGGTTTTTGACCAAGAAATTTGGTTTCTCCAACCCCTGGATTAAATCTCATATCTCATTTTTTGTGTGCACGCACGTGTGTGTGTGTGTGCGTGTGCATCTGTGTGTGTGTGTATCACGCTGGTCATCTCTCACTGAGACAGGGTGACCCAAGAAACAAACACTTTCACTATCATTCACTCTATCCCTGTCTTGCCAGAGGCACAGATACTACAGTTCAGATGCCCTTCCAAAGCTGCAACTATCCCCATCCCTTCTTTAGAGTGCAAGCGCTGTACTTCCCACCTCCAGGACTCCTAAGTCCAGCAAACTGGTTTCCCTGAATCCCTTCACAAAATCTTACCTTGCTCACACTCCAGCAGCTCATCAGGTCCCAAAAATTATTTGCCTCCACTTTTATGTAACACGCTCACACTTGTCTGCTGGTTGTTCAGGCCCCTTACACACACAACTTTTACCCCTCCATCTTTCTCTGGGATGACCCTTACTGCACCTTCAATCCACAACATATTTATACACCCTCTAGGTCATCCTATGTTGCTCCATCTTTTCTAAATGACCAAACCACTGCAACCCCTCCTCAGCCCTCTGGATAATACTTTTAGTTACTCTGCACCTCCTCTTAATCTCCAAACTATGAATTTTATGCATAAGATTTTCACCACACATTGCCCTCATACACAACATCTTTACTGCCTCCAAACTCCTCACTGCAATCATTACCTAACTCATTTTGGTACCTTCATCACGTTACTCTTATCTGTGTTCATTTTCAACTTCCTTTTTTTACATATACTTCCAAATTTGTTCCACTAACCTTGGCAACTTCTCTTCAGAATCTCCCAAAAGCACAGTTTCATCAGCAAAAAGCAACTGTGACAACTCCCACTTTGTTAGATTTTTTATCTTTTTATTCCCATACCTCTTCCATCACCTGAGCATTCACCTCTTTTACAACACCATCTATAAATATATTGAACAACCATGGTGATATCACACATCCCAGTCTAAGGTCTTCTTTTTCTGGAAAGTAATCTCCCTCTCTCCTACATACCCTAACCTGAGTCTCATTCTATCCTCATTAAAACTCTTTTTAGCATTTTAGTGCCTTACCACCAATTCCATACACTTGCAACATCTGTCACATTGTTTCCCTATTCACCCTATCATAGGCTTTCTCTAAATCCATAAAAGCAACAAAAACTTCCCTACCTTTATCTAAATATTGTTCAATTATATGCTTCAATGTAAACACTTGGTCTACACATCCCCTACCCATTCTAAAGCCTCCTTGTTCATTTGCAATCCTGCTCTCCTTCCTACTCTTAATTCTTTTAATAATAACTCTGCCATACACCTTACCAGGTATAATCAAAAGGCTTTTTTTTTTTTAACACATCGGCTGTCTCCCACTGAGGCAGGGTGACCCAAAAGAGAAACATTTTCACCATCATTCACACATGACAGTTTAGATGTCACTCCAAACAGCCAATATTCTAAACCCCTACTTTAACCCGTAAACGGTCCAAACGTATATATACGTTTACTACCCCAGTGCCCCGAATATTTTGAAAAAAAAGTAGTTTTTTTTATATAGAAATAAAGAGCACATTTTTCTAAGTGTTATAGGCTAAAAAAAACAAATTTTTAGGCTCGGTACTTACCGATATATGAGGCCGAGAAGTTGGCACTGAATGCTCACCTGACGGCAAAATCGAGTCCTGCCGCTTGCAGAAGTGTTGCCAATATACCTTTTTTTCTCATTTTTACATTATTTTATATAATTTTTATGTTCTGATAATTATAATTTATAGCAGTTCTTGTGATTTCATAGCCAATCTTTGTTCTGACACTAATACAGTGGACCCCCGAGTTTCGTAAACCCCGGAAATCGTACATTTATGTAAGTATAATATTGTAAGTGCTTGTGGAAAAGTATTTTTGGGGGTCTGAAATAGACTAACCTACGTGACATTTTTCCTTAAGGGAGTAAATTCGTTCGGTAATGGCACTTGAGCAGACTTAAGGAGTGAAGTTTTTACGAAACTCGGGGGTCCACTGTATTAGGTACTGAAATTGTACTCAAATTGTCACAAACACACTGACAGGTGGACATTTACACCTGCCTTGGTCATTTACTATTGTCTAGGAATATATACAATTTATAGGTCCCATCAATGTTTTGGATACTTGGGGTATATAATAATAATAATAATAATAATAATAGGAATAATAATAAGAATAAGAATAATAAGTTCCCTTGAAGCATGATGTAAGACAAGTTAATCCACTGCTGACAGTGATAAGATAAGTGGTGACATTTGATGAGCGTACACAAGGGTGCAGTGATAAGATAAGGGGTGACATTTGATGAGCATCCCCCTCTGTTTTCACTGTTACACAAACATATCTGTCTGTCTATCTGTTTGTCAAACTCTGTCTGCCAAGCTCTCTGTCTATCTGTGTCTGTCAAGCTCTATCTGTCTATCTGTCTGTCAAGCTCTCTGTCTATCTGTCTGTCAAGCTCTCTGTCTATCTGTCTGTCAAGCTCTCTGTCTATCTGTCTGTCAAGCTCTCTGTCTATCTGTCTGTCAAGCTCTCTGTCTATCTGTCTGTCAAGCTCTCTGTCTATCTGTCTGTCAAGCTCTCTCTCTATCTGTCTGTCAAGCTCTCTGTCTATCTGTGTCAAGCTCTCTGTCTATCTGTCAAGCTCTCTATCTGTCTGTCAAGCTCTCTGTCTATCTGTCTGTCAAGCTCTCTGTCTATCTGTCTGTCAAGCTCTCTGTCTATCTGTCTGTCAAGCTCTCTGTCTATCTGTCTGTTAAGCTCTCTGTCTATCTGTCTGTCAAGCTCTCTGTCTATCTGTCTGTCTGTCTAGCATCTAGCTCTCCTGTCTCAGAGAGATCCACTCCTGAACCAACACGTCTGGTTCCTGAGCAAGTGTAAATGCATATTTGCCAGTCATGTTTACACATTATATCTACAAGCACTTTGTCTGGATTTTTTGAGTTATCCTAGGAAATTTACACTATGTATAATTGTATTTGTGTACCTGTGAGACAGAGATAGACAGGCTCAGATAGAGATAGACAGAGACAGACAGACAAAGATAGACAGGCATAGGTTATAAGACATTCTGAAAGGATGTTGCACAAATGTTGCACACGGGTTATTATCAAGGTTTTTTATATTTCATCGACCACTTATGGCCATATCTACCTCAGAACCACTAAACTCGTAATCAACATCACTTTCCACTTAAAATGGGAGAGTTAATACTACATGACATCAGTAAATCCCAGGTGTTTGCCGCGCTGTTTGCCCTAGCTGGCGCTCAATTGAACTGGTGCTCCCACAAGGTACTAAGTGGTCCCAGATTTTTTTAATACAGCGCACACCAAGGGCTAAGACCCATTCTATGCTGACCAGGCATCTCAGACGAATCATGCCAAATTTGGAGGCAGGAAAAATATAACGTAAATATACGTTTGGGGCAGTAGCGGTACTAACGTATACTATATACGTTTGGATCGTTTACGGGTTAAAGTGCAGGCATTGTACTTCCCACCTCTAGGACTCAAGTCCAGCTAACCGGTTTTTCTGAATCCCTTCACAAAATATTACCCTGCCAACACTCCAACAGCTCGTCAGGTCCCAAAAACCATTCGTCTCCATTCACTCGTATCTAAAACACTCACACATACCCGTTGCATGTCCACGCCCCTTGCACACAAAACCTCTCATGCCCCCTCCCTCCATCCATTCCTAAGAAAATCCCCTACCCCTCCTCCCCTCCACTACAGATTTATACACCCTCCAAGTCATCCTATTTTGCTTCATCCTCTGACCAAACCACCTCAATAACCCCTCTTCAGCCTTCTGAATAATACTTTTAGTAACTCCACACCACCTCCTAATTTCCACACTGCGAATTCTCTGCATGATATTTACACCACATACGTATTGCCCTTATACACGACATCTTCACTGCCTCCAACCTCCTCCTCGCTGCAGCATTCACAACCCATGTTTCACACCCATATAAAAGTGTTGGTACTGCTATACTCTCATACATTCCCTTCTTTGCCTCCATGGATAACGTTTTTTGTCTCCACAGATACCTCAATGCACCACTCGCCTTTTTCCCTTCATCAATTTTATGGTTAACCTCGTCCTTCATAAACTCGTCTGTTGACAAATCTACTCCCAAATATTTGAACACATTCACTTCTTCCATACTCCCTCCCTCTAATGTGATATCCAATTTTTCTTTACCTAACTCGTTTGATACCCTCATCACCTTACTCTTATTTATGTTCACTTTCAACTTTCTTCCTTTTACACACCCTCCCAAACTTGTCCACTAACCTTTGCAACTTCTCAACAGGCATATTTTCCTATAATTCTTACACTGTCTTTTCCTGTTGGCCTTTATACAAAGGAACTATGCATGCTCTCCGTCAATCCCTAGGTACCTTCTCTTCTTTCATATAGTATTTATTAATTAAAAGCACCAACCATTCTAAAACTATATATCCACTCTTGATCCCATCAAACCCAGCTGCTTTACCTCCTTTCGTTCTACTCACAGCCTCGCTCACCTTCCCCACACACACATATGTGTATAAATACATATACACCTTGCATGATGCACGCATTATTCAGAAATTATCATTGGGAGATATAATTATTGACTTTGTGAATAGTGTTCGTAAATTACTTTTGAATTTAAGGTAAAAGTATATTTTGCCAACAGTGTAAGCTATAATTGTATAAAAAAATGTGAAAGTAATAGATGGGTGACTAAAACTGTGTAAAGTTCAGAAATTGCTCAGGCTTTGGTTGGCTTCAAGTCTCTTGCTCTAAAGCTGGTTTTTTGGTTGTTTAATACAGATTTAAGAAAGCTCTTACTCGTTACGTTTATTGTATTAGTTTTATGGTGTTTATACATTAATATCACTAAAAATAAACACTGGTTAAAGCTGTAAATGTGTGTAACAGTGGTTTATTACTGTGTATCTTATAATATGATGTAGACTAGTCTCCATAAAAGTATTAACATGAATTCTGTGGCAAAGATTTACATGCAAGTTTCCTCCATTGCATTTATCCCAAATTGTTTGCAGGAAAGGCCATGAAGATGCTTAAGATATGAGATGGCTATATTTCAAATACAGGAGATTATATATTAAGACAGTAGTTACATTCTTCAAAAATGGCATATAATTAAAAAAAAATTAAATTAACAAAAAACATAAGGGAAAAATTGGGTTACATTCCTGAAATGCACAAGAATACTTACCAAATTTTTTTAGAGCTTTACAGTTTGTGAAAACTAAAAAATAATCATGTTTTCTTTCCTTGCATTGTAGCTGTCATTGTGTCTTGATCTAGGAATGTGGGGAGAAGGTTGATGTTACTTGTGTAATACCTATTCAAACATATAACAGGCAGTTCCACAACTGTCACCTGCCACCACCTCAACCACAATCGCCTGCAAGCATCAGTAAAAGTACTATATATTAACAGCCATAAGACAAGTTTATACTAAATGAATTTGCCCAAAGTTATACCCCCATAATACAAGTGCAAGCTATCCACAAAAATATAAAAAAAAGTTATAAAAACAAAAAAACAATCTAAAGTTATCTATCATTATGTCCTGTTGCTATGGCCCAAGGGTCTGTGTCCATCTCATTTCTGTGAAATTCACTGCCAGAATGCTTTTGTAAATATGAACTGTTAAAATCTCATTAATAATTGTATTTAAAGAAAACATAAAATGAAGTACAATATCTCTCATTTTCAATTAAAGAAATAAGAGTAAGAAGCAGAGGGTGGTGAGGGAGGAGAGATGAACAGATGTGAGCATTGACGCCACCCTCACACATCTTATATCACAAAGTATGAGTTTATCAACTAAACTGATCCACATTGTATGGACTGAACACATTGACTCCAGGCTGAGGGACTCGTTACCTCAAACTCCTCCTCATCTTCCACCATTCCCTGCTTTGGACTGAAGCCACTGGCTGGCAGAATGTTTCCAGAATAAAGATACCTAAATATTGCACAAGTGTCTCATTTATCAAGAAGATATGACGTAAGTACTGTATATGCATTATATCCAGATTCCTTTTTATTTTTTAACATAGATTCTGAAAATGAAGAGAAATAGGTATATAAATGGTATACAAAATAAAGGTTTAATAACCAAAATGATGCACAGTGTATATACCCTAGATACTGTGATCACATTATTTAGTTTTACCTCTTTAAAACACTGATTATGGAAATGGAAGGAAGCATAGAGACTCAATTGGTATATAAACATAGTCTCAATATCCTCACATTTTAGATGTGATGATCAAAGGATATGAAGACACTGCATGTGTTGACTGGTATGCATGAAACATCTAATTTGGTTACATATATTAATTAGACCTGTGACTCCCGTGGTAATAATTGATATATAAAGGCATATACTGTTATGAATTCCGTACACAAATGTTGAACATGGTGGTACCACAAGATCATCCATTCCCTCTTATTTAATTACTTTTCACACTTAAGGAATAATCAACCTATTCAATATTTGTATAAATAAACCTAGGGTAAGTGAATGGCAGTTTAAAGGCACTGTAATGTGTAGTTAGTGAAATTATCGGTTACTAGCCTTGTACTGCCTTTTGGCTATTTTTCTCTAAATTACTTTGTAGTAAATAACCAATATGGTGTGATAAAAAATATACTGCAATTTTTCCACTGTAATATCTGAAAACAAATCGGTAAGATTTATTTACTTATTCCCTCTTTTCCTAACTTATTTCAAAATGACAGTTTCAAGATAAAAGTCTTGTAACACCTCCCCCCTTCACCTAATTATTAAGTGAAAGAACACAAATGTAACTAATGTGACATTTTATTGTGGCAACGTTTCGCTCTCCAGGAGCTTTGTCAAGCCGTTACAAACAATACATGGACATAGAGGGTATATATAGGCTCAGAGTGAGGTGTAATATCTATTTATACCCTCTGTGTCCATGTATTGTTTGTAACGGCTTGATGAAGCTCCTGGAGAGCGAAACGTTGCACAATAAAATGTCACATTAGTTGCATTTGTGTCCTTTTACTTAACATATTTTCGATAATTCTACCAATATTAACCCTTTCGGGGTCAGTGCCGTACTATTACGTTTTACGCGCCAGGGTCGGTGCCATACTAGTACAGTGGACCCTCGGTTAACGAATACCCCGGAAATCGTGCAATTATGTAAGTATAATTTTGTAAGTTCTTGTGGAAGTGTATTTTTGGGGGTCTGAAATAGACTAACCTACGTGAAATTTTTCCTTAAGGGAGTAAATTCGTTCGGTAATGGCACTTGAGCAGACTTCAGGAGTGAAGTTTTTACGAAACTCGGGGGTCCACTGTACGTGTAAATTCTAGCGGCCTCAAATTAAGCGGGAAACGGCTGGTCTGTGTGGTCAGTGTGCGCAGTATAAAAAATCCTGCAGCACACGCTGCATAATGAGAAAAAAAAAATCCGTATTTTTTGTTTAAAACAGCAACTTTGCAGTCTATTTTCATATGGTATTTATTGATGTATTCTCGTTTTCTTGGTCTCATTTGATAGAATGGAAGATATATTACAGAAATAGAGATGATTTTGATTGGTTTTACGATGACAAGTACCTTGAAATTGAGCTCAAAGTAGCAAAAATGTTCAATTTTTGCCGATGTTCAAGAGTAAACAAATCACTCCACTTGTCCAATACATGTCAACTGGTGAGTCTAATATTCTGTCACAAGTGCGGAGATATTATTTATATCGTTTTTACAATGATGCAGTTGTATACATAACAGTAAATCTTCTATTTTTTGTGAGAATAATAATTCAAAATGGAAAGCAAAAGTAATGTAAGAGGGGCCTGGAGACGTGACTAATGAACAGAGAAGATGTTATTTTAGTGCCAGGAATGTCTGCCTTGTTTATTCTGGACCCCATTTTGAAATTGGCATCGTTTGAAATTTGTGTGAAACTGGCCAAATTGCCAATTTCTGACCACTTTTTTGGGTAGTTGAAATTGGTAAATGGGCGGTTTCTTGTACTCAATCGATAGAAGAAATGGCGTTCTAGCAAAATAGCTATGATTTTAGTACACTGGAACATTGGAATTGGCCATAAATAGGGCTCAGTGGGCGAAATCGCCAATGCGTAAATATCGTCGAGACAGATAACTTTGCGAGAGCATAATTCCATAAGTTTTCCATAAAATTTCATACTTTTGGTGTCATTATGATCGGAAAAAGATTCTCTATCATTTCATCAGATTTTTCTTTTTTCCAAAAAATTTTTGACCCTGAGAACGAGTTTGGGAGAGGGCCTGTCGACCCCCAAAGGGTTAATACACCTAATTATTGCCACACTTTTAATTATTCTTAACCCCATCATGTCATCTCAGTAGATTAATACTGCATAATTATTCAGCCCCTTTTCTTTACTTGTACCATTAATGCATTCATCCAGCCTCTTGATATATATTTCTGTACTTTCCATAATTTTGTTGGCTAAGCTTAATTTTTTTTTTTATTCAACTTTGAAGATACACCACAGCCTTTCATCTTATATTATTAATTACACTATACATATATGAATATTACTGTACTTCAATTGTGCATGTATTATTAATTACATTCTTGATTTGTGAATATACAGTGGACCCCCGCCTAACGAGCACCCCGGAAATCGTACAATTATGTAAGTATAATATTGTAAGTGCTTGTGGAAGTGTATTTTTGGGGTCTGAAATAGACTAACCTACGTGACATTATTTCTCAAGGACGTAAATTCGTTCGGTAATGGCACTTGAGCAGGCTTCTGGAAGGAATTTTGCTCGTTAGACAGGGGTCCACTGTACTGTACTTCAATTGTGCATGAAAAGATTATTCAAGGAATGGAGGAGGAGGGAGTTCTCTTTCCAGATGTCTTGCCACAAAAATGATACACAGTACCATGTAGGCTGTTAAGAGGATCAATTATTCTCCTTCTCTTGGAAAAAATTTTCTGTAGTAATTGGGCCCTTCAGTTTGAAAAATTTATCCATTAATCATTAGCCTTTCTATAAATAAAACCCTGCTTTCAGCTTCCCTTGCAGTTGTTAATTTCAGAAATTTCAGTTTCCATGGTTAGATGTGTTGCCAACTTTGGCTATCTTTACTGCAGTCTAAGGCTTTTTCTAGTATGTTAATTATTTTTATTTTAAGTTAAAGCCTTAAAAGCCTTCCTGTTTTTTAATATTTTTATTTTTTGTATTGTTCTTTTCAGTGATATGCCCTGTGTGCCGTTACGTGTCTACTACATTTTCACATTTCCAAGACTTGGTGCTAGATATCCGATCAGTCAACAGTGTTGATGATGCGCTCAACCTTCATTTTAAAAAGGAAACCCTAGATGTGGATAATGCCTATAAATGTGAGCGGTGTCACAAGAAGGTACCAGCCACTAAACGCCATCTCATAGAACGCGCTCCACATGTGCTGTTAATACAGCTGAAGAGGTTAGACACTTTTAATTTTATAAAACACACGGGTACTGTTTTTGTTAATATGAGCTAATTGGCTTACATATAAAAATATTTACTGAATCTTTTTTTTTCAGATTTACTATGTCTGGTGGTAAAATTGGGAAACACATAAATATTCAAAGAACAATAGATATATCAAGGTTTGTGAATGGAGCAAGCAAACATCAGCCAGGTAGTGGACCATATCAATATCGTCTGGCATCTATGGTTATTCACCTTGGTGGATCGCAGCATGGAGGTCATTATACAGCTGTAGCTGAGGCATCCAGTGGAACTATGTTTGAATTTGATGATTCTTCGGTGAGTATTTGTATTTTAATATTTTTTTTTTCATATTTTTCTCCTTTATACATTTTTCCTTGTAGAGTATTGTGATATATGTAAAATTAAACCATTATTACAGTACTTAACCCTTGCAGTGGCCATCATGAAGAACTAAGTCATTGATCCCAGGGGCCCCTCATGTAGGTAGTTCTGTGTCATGAGCTCAGCACATTCAGATAAGCTGTGAGCAGTAAATTTTGCCTAGGTATGAGAGTATGGGTCTGAGTGGTGAGTGTGCACAGTATAAAAAAAATTCTGCCCCACACAGTGCATAGTGGGAAAAGAAAAACTGTGACTGTGTGTTTTGTTTGACCCATTCATTGGCCATTACATCAAACTATGTCATTGAAACCAGGGTCCCTCACATAGCTCTATGTCATGAGCTCAGTTCACTCAGATAAGCTGTGACCAGTAAATTTTGGCCTAGATATGAGAGACTGAGTCTGTGCAATGAGTGTGCACAATCTTAAAAGAAATCTTGTCCTCCACTGTGCAAGATGGGGGGAAAACAAAACTGACCATGTATATATGGTTTAAAATAGCAATTTGAGTTGTTTTCTGGGGTGGATTTTATGGATTTATTGGCTGTTTCTTGGTATCGTATGATAGAATCAAAATCATACTACTGAACTAGTGATGATTTTGGTTGGTTTCAGGACCAGAAGTAGCTTGAAATATTTGATTTTTACTGATTTTCCTGAGGACGGGTAAGGCCCACCTACACCCCCTGTCTGTTTTTAATAGGTCTGATTCAGTTATTGTGATGCCATAAACCATGACCAGTCATGCCTGGGTTTATTTTATTATCCAGTAAATAGTAAATCTTTTATTTTTGTATGATTATAAATTCAAAATGGAAGGCAAGTGTAAAATACAAGAGGCCTGGGGACATGATTAATGAGCATTAGAAATGTTTTTTAGTGCCAGGAATCTTTACATTGTTTATTTTGGACTCTCTTTAAGAAATGTATCGTATGAATGTGTGAGGTGATCGTTACTCGCCGAGATACAATGCCAGACTGACTCTGAATGGTGTTTGTGTGCCTGCGGTGGCTGGGAGGTCACTCGGACGCGTTTCATATGACCATCGATTTCTAAGTCAGATCATGAAAATCAAGCCAATATTTTGACGAAAAAGTTACCGATTTCCAAAATTCATGATATTCAAGGTGGACGAAATTCAAGGGTCCACTGTATACTATTTTTGTGTTACAATGGCGTCTAAAGGTAGTTGTGATAAGGTCCTTACTTTATGTGCAAAGTTACAGAGTAATGTTGACCCAATAGCACAGGAAGAATGTCACTCTGGGGTGCTATGAATGTTGTATATTTAAGCTATTATAGACATTTTCATTAGTCCATCTATTACATGTTTTGCAAAATTATATAAGACACACACTACATATCATTTAAACAATACAGACACCAGTACTAGAACATATTAACATACAGTAATTGTAAGGTGTGATTAGCTGGGTGGCTTTTTATTAGTGCACAGCAATAATAACAATAAGAGCCTCTCTCAAGTCCACTAACACCAGAGAAACTGTGTATATTACAGGGGATAACTGTAGAATACACTCTTTTGTATGCCTTCACTCATAAATAGTGTCACTCTCAAAATGGTGCATTGCCGTGAGCCTGGGTGTGTTGCCCTGAGCCAGGGTGTGTTGCCCTGAGCCAGGGTGTGTTGCCCTGAGCCAGGGTGTGTTGCCCTGAGCCAGGGTGTGTTGCCCTGAGCCAGGGTGTGTTGCCATGAGCCAGGGTGTGTTGCCATGAGCCAGTGTGTGTTGCCCTGAGCCTGGGTCTGCTGCAGTGAACCTGGGTGTGTTGCTGTAATGAAGGCTACTTCATTAATGTGAAGATAAGTTGTATATAATGTAAGGTGTTTGTATTGTGGGGAAAATGCTCCACAAATGTATACATGTCTTGTGTTTTGGGTGGACACACAATAGATGGTCAGATGGACACACACAATAGATGGTCAGATGGACACACACAATAGATGGTCAGATGGACACACACAATAGTTGGTCAGATGGACACACACAATAGTTGGTCAGATGGACACACATTAACCCTTTCGGGGTCGGTCCCATACTAGTACGTTTTACGCGCCAGGGTCGGTGCCGTACTAGTACGCGTAAATTCTGACGGCCTCAAATTAAGCGGGAAACGGCTGGTAGGCCTACATTTGAAAGAATGGGTCTGTGTGGTCAGTGTGCGCAGTATAAAAAAAATCCTGCAGCACACACTGCATAATGAGAAAAAACTCCGACCTCATTTTTCGTTTAAAACACTGACTTTGCAGTCTATTTTTGTATGGTATTTATTGATGTATTCTCGCTTTCTTGGTCACATTTGATAGAATGGAAGATATATTACAGAAATAGAGATGATTTTGATTGGTTTTACGATGACAAGCACCTAGAAATTGAGCCCAAAGTAGCGAAAATGTTCGATTTTTGCCGATGTTCAAGAGTAAACAAATCACGCCACGCGTCTAATACACGTCAACTGGTGAGTAATATTCTTTCACAAGTGCAGTGATATTATTTATACCGTTTTTACAATGATGCAGTTGTATACATTACAGTAACTCTTCTATTTTTTGTGAGAATAAAAATTCAAAATGGAAAGCAAAAGTAATGTAAGAGGTGCCTGGAGATGTGACTAATGAGCAGAGATGTTATTTTAGTGCCAGGAATGTCTGCCTTGTTTATTCTGGACCCCATTTTGAAATTGGCATCGTTTGAAATTTGTGTGAAACTGGCCAAATTGCCAATTTCTGACCACTTTTTTGGGTAGTTGAAATTGGTAAATGGGCTGTTTCTTGTACTCAATCGATAGAAGAAATGTAGTTCTAGCGAAATAGCTATGATTTTAGTAGACTGGAACATTGGAATTGGCCAAAAATAAGGCTCAAAGTAGGCGAAATCGCCAATGCGTAAATATCGTCGAGACAGATAACTTTGCGAGAGCATAATTCTGCAAGTTTTCCATCTGATTTCATACTTTTGGTGTCGTTATGATTGGAAAAAGATTCTCTATCATTTCATAAGATTTTTTTTTTTTCCAAAAAAAATTTCGACCCTGAGAACGAGTTTGGGAGAGGGCCTCTCGACCCTGAAAGGGTTAAACGGCCAGTTGGACACACATTAGATGATTAACTGGGAGGGACTAGTGACACTAGTCACTCCCGGTTGATCATCTGATACATGTCCAACTGGCCATTTAATGTGTCCACCCAAAACACTGACATACATTTATGGAGCATTTTCCTCACAATACAAACACCTTACATTATGTACATTTTTTTTTTTTTTAACATGTCGGCCGTTTCCCACTGAGGCAGGGCGACCCAAAAAAGAAAAACTTTCACCATCATTCACTCATAATCACTGTCTTTGCAGAGGCACCCAGATACGACCATTTAAATGTCACTCCAAACAGCCAATATCCCAAACACCTTTAAAGTGCAGGCATTGTACTTCCCACCCCCAGGATTCAAGTCCAGCTAACTGATTTCCCTGAAACCCCTCACAAAATATTACCCTGTTCACACTCCAACAGCTCGTCAGGTCCCACAAACCATTCGTCTCCATTCACTAATAACACACTCACATATTATCTTCACATTAATGCAGTAGCCAGCATAACAGTTTCCATGAGCCATTGTGTGTTGTCAGTAAGTCAGTCTGTCTGCAAATTTATGTGCTCTTGATCTCTGTATTCTGCGTAGTGAGAATTTTCTTCCATT
The DNA here is from genome assembly GCA_009830355.1 of Cherax destructor. Lineage (NCBI taxonomy): Eukaryota > Metazoa > Arthropoda > Malacostraca > Decapoda > Parastacidae > Cherax > Cherax destructor. The sequence goes on from WNWK01002822.1 coordinate 156,017, forward strand.
CCTCACAAGCATACATGAGTGACTTAAGAAAGAATTTTTAACGACGTCTATTCTTTTCAGGTGCGGTCCATATCGGTTCAGAGTGCACTTTTGCGGAACCCATACATCCTGTTTTATGAGATGGTGCAAAAACCAAAGGACAATATGCTGGTAAAACAAGTGGTGCGTCAGAGTTCTGAGAAGACACTAATTCGTCAGAATTCAGATGGGATCTCTAAACCAATACCAACAAGTCATAGTGCTTCATCAGTGACTAATGGCTTTGGTCGTGCCACTGATAACATTGGAGAACTTGGAAATAGAAATAGTGTTCAGACCCCTACTAATAAACCTCCATTGCCATCACACAAAGACAGGTATATAGTAAACACAAAAATATCATGTTTAATTATCTTAGGTAAGATCATTATGTATTGGCATAATTTTTTATATGGTAAAATTAGTGGGATTGCTTGAGGGTAATTATCTTTGATAGATTAGTGTCAGAACTAATAATTGTAACCTTTAGTTATCAAATTACTTTGTTTTCTTCACAGGGAAAGAATATCCTTCGGTATCAAGTTTAATCAAGGTAAAAGTGAAAGTACAAGCAAGCCTAATAAGATCATTCTCAACTCTGGTACTACATCTTTATTGGGAACAAAATCTTCACTTGCTGTTTCAGGCTCTTCCTCGTCTACTTCAACACCTGGTAAAGCATCTTCAGTGCATAAAACTGTGTCTAGCTTGGTACCATATCCAGATGATTCTGAAGACTCTGAAGTTGATGAATCTAAACGAGGGGCAGTAAAAGCACACAGGGAAAAGCCAAGTCAAGTTTGTAAAGTGAAAAGTGATGATCAGAAGGGTATAAAAGCAAATGGTGTAAAGAGTGTGAAAATTGAAAAAATGAATGGATCATTACATATACAGAAACCGGAAAAGCTAAGTAATGGTGATATTAAGAATATCAAGTGTACTGAAAGTGACAGTAGTGTAAAAAGTAATAGTTCGTGTAAAAGTGCATCATCGACTTCATTTATGCCACGATCGCTACAAGTTGTAAATAGCACCAGTCAGCATATGGCAAACAGCAGTACAAGTTCTAAAGTTAAAGGTGACTCAGGTTGGCTTGTGACAGATGCTGCATTACATTCACCTAGTGAAAGTAGCAATAGTAGTGCTGGTGGATCACATGCAAATTTGTTCACTGTGGTAGATCAACCCACCAGCTGTAAGTTAGAACAGAAGCAGCATAGTCAAGTGCCTGAAAAAATAGAAAATCAAGGATGGACAGTAACTATTAGAAAGCAACGTCGAGAATTAGAAAAGTCCCTTTCACATGACTCTGTTCTTCCCAGCCCAACCCGTAAAAAGGATGAACCGGATTCTGCGAGTCTGAAAAGCAAAGCCAGTGTTGACAGTTGCCGTTCTGACCGCTCAACAAAATCTATGAAGAAATCCCTCTTTTCACTATTTACTTGTGTATCATCTCGCAGTCCAGAAAGCCCAGAAGATGAGGAGCCAGAAGCTGTATGCCCTCAGGAGGAGACAGAAGAAAGCACCAAACTTAAGCCCACAGATGGTGATCGCACAAAAGTCTGTAACAGTGACGGCAAGCTCAACAAGAGTAATAGCACTTCTAGCTCGCTTAATTGCAAAGAGTGCAAGAAAGAATATCCAAATGAATCAAATAAAAATGGAACAAACTCCCATTGTGAAAATGGTCATCATAACTTAAAATCAGACACAGATAGTGAAGCAGAAAATTCTCAGAGTAAAAGATTTAGAGATCATGATGATAATGAACCTTCAAGCCCTTCAAAGAAGTGCCGTCCTGAAGACAAGGCAAAAGCTATTAAAAAGAATGAGCATGAAGCATCAAAAAATGGACTCGACACTAATACTTCAAAAAACGGACCAAATAATAGTTATGAATCAAAGTCAAAAAATGTGCAGTGTAGTGACTCTGATGTTTCAAAAAACGGATTCATTCATGAAAATGAGAAATCAAAAAATGGACTTGTAGAAAAGGGGGAGAAGGGTAACAAAAGTAGCAGAGATCAAAAACAAAGTAAACTATCATTGTGTAACAATGGTGAAGCTTCAAAAGCTCAAAATGACTCCTCTTCTGTGTCTGCCTCATCCCTTTCTGGGTCATCTTCAGACTCTGAATCGAGTGAGGGTGAAGGTGATCAGGAGGGAACTGAGCATTGGGTAGAAAAAACTAAAGAGACCATAGGAAAAGAGAAAAATCCAGGTGTTCACATTGTACATTGGAATGGTAACCTGAAAGACCTTTCTCACTCTTTAGGACGTGACCGAGAAAATGAACAGACTTGTGATCGTGAAAGAGAGAATTTTAAAGAACCTCAGAAAAGGCGATCTGGAATGTGGGATGGTAGTCGCTCCACTGAAGTAGTCGATGAATTGCGAAGAGCTGGAGAATTTGCATATGGAACTAAAGGTAAGTTTTTCAGTAATTGACATGATTTAATTTATAATTATGTTATTCATATTACTGTATAGTATCTATATCCATAATTTGGAAATCTCATGTTGTGGTATTTTTCAGATACTGTATATTGTGTACAGCAAATTTTGGCATCACTTGAGCTTTTGTAATTACTAACATACTTTTGAGCATCCAGTGGGCTTGTACAAATGTGTTAGATAAGGGTGAATGAAGTGTTCTTAAATAATTGACATGTTGTCGGAGTGTGAGGAAGGAAATTTTGATGAAGGGATCCAGAGAAACTGGTTAGCTGGACCTAAATAGTAGCGGTGAAAAGGGCAGTGTCTGCATTTTGAAGGAGGGGTGGAAATTTTGCAGTCAGAGTGTAATCTGAATTGGGATAGCAGCATACTTTTGTCTAGACAAGAAATTGAGTGAGTTTTTTTTTTTTTTTGTCACCCTGCCTTGGCAGAAGATAATTGTCGAGGTTAAAAAAAAATTAAATGTGTGTTTTTGAATGACAGTTTTGTTTGTATATTTGTCTTGCCTTTCTACGCTTATGCGTATTAATTGAGATAATTTAAGAATTTTTGCTTTTAACCGAGAGTGTCTCCGATAAATAAGACACTCTTTTACCATCATTCACTCTCATGCCAGAAGTGTGCTGATATTACAGCTCAGATGAGCCTCCAAACTGCAACATCCCCCATCCTTCCTACAGAGTGCAGGAACTATACTTTCCACCTTCACGACTCGAGTCCGGCAAACCAGTTTCCCTGAATCCCTTCATAAATGTTGCTTTGCTCTTACTGCAGCTGCACGTTAAGTCATAAAAGCCACTTGCTTACACTCTCAAAGATCTAACACACTGGGTGTCCAAGCTCTTTGCACACAAAACCTGTTATACCCCCTTTCCTCCAGCCTTTCCTTAAAATTACCCCTGCCCATCCTTCCCTTTGTTACAGATTTAAACATCCACCAGGCCGTCCAATTTTGCTCCACCCTCTCTAAATGTCAAAACTACCTCAACACCCCCTCCTCAACCTTCTAGATAATACTTTTAGTAACTTCATGCCTCCTATTCTCCAAACTAAGAATTCTCTCCATAATAATCACACCATGCATTGCTCTCAGACACATAATTTCCACTGCCTCCAGCCTTCTTGCTGCATTGTTTAACCTATCAACTGTCCAAACGTAGATCTATGTTCACTCGCCCAGCACTCCAAATCTTTCTTTCTTCTTGCAACACGTCGGCCGTTTACCACCGAGGCAGGGTGGCCCAAAAGGAAAAACGAAAGTTTCTCCTTTTACATTTAGTAATATATTCAGGAGAAGGGGTTACTAGCCCCTTGCTCCCGGCATTTTAGTCGCCTCTTACGACACGCATGGCTTACGGAGGAAGAATTCTGTTCCACTTCCCCATGGAGAAGCACTCCAAATATTTTGAAAAAAAAAAATAGTTTTTTTTTTAAATTAAAGAGGGCAATTTTCTCTGTGTTAATAAGACCAAAAAGAAATTTTTTAGGACCAGTACTTGCCAAGATATAAGACTGCGAAGTTGGCGCTGGATGCTCACCTGACGGCAACATTGAGTCCTGCCGCTTGCAGAAGTGTTACTGATATACCTTTTTTTCTCATTTTTATATTATTTTTATATAATTTTTATGTTCTGATAATTATAATTTATAGCAGTTCTTGTGATTTCATAGCCAAACTTTGTTCTGACACTAATATTAGGTACTGAAATTGTACTCAAATTGTCACAAACACACTGACTGGTCAACATTTACACCTGCCTTGGTCATTTACTATTGTCTAGGAATATATACAAAGTATTTATAGTACAGTGGACCCCCGGCTAACGAATCATAGAATTATAGAATTAACGAGGGAATAAAAGGCGAGTGGTGGACTGAGGAGCTTGTGTAGACAGAATTTTATCCATGAAAGCAAAGAGGGGAATGTATGAGAGTATAGTTATACCAACACTCTTATATGGGTATGAGACATGGGTTGTGAATGTTGCAACAAGGAGAAGGCTGGAGGCAGTGGAGATGTCATGTCTGAGGGCAATGTGTGGTGTGAATATAATGCAGAGAATCCGTAGTTTGGAGATTAGGAGGAGGCGTGGGATTACCAGAACTATTATCCAGAGAGCTGAGGAGGAGTTATTGAGATGGTTTGGACATATAGAGAGGATGGAACAAAATAGAATGACTTCGAGAGTGTATAATCTGTAGTGGAGGGAAGGCGGGGTAGGAGTCGGCCTAGAAAAGGTTGGAGGGAGGAGGTAAAGGAGGTTTTGTGTGCAAGGGGCTTGGACTTCCAGCAAGCGTGCATGAGCGTGTTAGATAGGAGTGAATGGAGACAAATGGTTTTTAGGACTTGACGTGCTGTTGAAGTGTAGGCAAGGTAACATTTATGAAGGGTTTCAGGGAAACCGGTAGGCCGGACTTGATTCCTGGAGATGGGAAGTACAGTGCCGGCACTCTGAAGGAGGGGTGTTAATGTTGCAGTTTTGTAGCTGTAGTGTAAGCATGCCTCTGGCAAGACAGTGATGGAGTGAATGATGAAAGTTTTTCTTTGTCGGGCCACCCTGCCTTGGTGGGAAACGGCCTGCGTGTTAATAAATAAAAAATATTTATAGGTTCCAGCAATTTTTTAGACATGCTGGAGTATATATGAAACTCCTTGAAGCATGGTGAAAGACTGGGTGTCACTAAACTGCTGACAGTGCATCAGTGGTTTGACACTTGATGATCGTGCATTGCTGCAGGGAGCCCCTGGCTTTGTTTTCACTGTTACACATAAACATGTCTGTCTGTCTATCTCTGTCTGCTTATCTGTCTTTCTGTTTCCCTGTGTGTGTCTGTCTTTCTGTCTGCCTGTGTGTGTCTTCAATAAGGCCCAAGGACGTACAACAGCCTTGGTTGCTAAAGACGTGGAAAAAGCTTTTGACACTGTCTGGCATTCAGGGCTCAAGTACAAGCTATGTAACCATTTTGACCTTTCCCTGAATGTCAAAAAGTTACTATGCAACTTCCTTGACGGCCGTACAATGCAAATCAAGTTCAAAAACTGTCTCTCTGACTCATTCACCCTTCATGCTGGAGTCCCCCAGGGCTCAGTGCTCTCTCCTACCTTGTACATCCTTTACACAAATGACATTCCTGACCCAGCTCACAGCACCACACTCACACTGGCATATGCAGATGACATTACACAGCTCATAGCACACGAACAATGTAGATATCTATCATTCAGAACACAACGAGAGGTAGACAGGATCAATGCCTGGGAGATCCTTTGGTGCAGTAAAACAAATGCTAACAAATCAAAGATTACCTACTTCTTCCAAAGAGGACGCCGCCAACCACTGCCTGTCTACCTCAGAACCACTACTACACGAACACCCATTCCACATACACGCAGCACTACAGTCCTAGGAGTCACTTTGGACTCCAGACTGAGAATACATACCCACATAAACACTAAAAGAGTTATGGCCAATACTGCTCTTGGTAGACTGTTCAAGCTTAGAGGCTCACACCCTAACACCAAACTACACCTGTACAAGGCTCTTATACGACCACTTATCACATATACACCTCTTGCTCTCTCTCTCGCTGCCAAAACAAACATCTTGAAGCTGCAGCGAATCCAGAACCGTGCACTGCGATGGGTGCTGGGAACGAAGTGGGATGACTATGCCACTAGCGAGTCCCTCCACAACAGGACTGGCACCCCGGCACTGAACGTGTTCTGGAAAGAACTCGGTGACAGACAAATAGACAGACTTGAAACCCACCAAGGTACCTGGACAACCTTTCTCGATGAGGTCATCAGACAGCCAGACAACATTCTAAACCTTTTCCAATCTCTAAACAATCCTGCTCCTCCTCCTCTCTACACCTAAAACTATGGTTTTCATCTAACTCTTAATTTCTGCCCTACCCTCTGCAGGGGTGGACCTTAAAAGACGTCCTTTTTTGCCCAGCAAAACTCCATGTCTTCCCCTTTCAACCAATTGCATTATGAGAAGCAGTAGACAGCAAACCAGCCTTGGCGTTTGGCTGCCGCCCATGAAAATGTCCTTGCCTCCCGAACCAAGACCAGTACCTCCATTGCGCAGACAACCTTGCAGATCACCACGACTCAGAAAACACTCCATCTATCATGCCAACCAAATCTATGCAGCTGGTTTTAGTCCTGGCTCTTTCCCTTCACCTTATAACAACTCCTCTCACCTACTATTCTTCCTCTATTAAAATCTCCATTTCACCCTTATGGGTCTTACCTGAGAGTACTGATTCGATTCGATTGTGTGTCTGTCTTTGTCTGCCTGTGTGTGTTTTTCTGTCTGCTTGTGTGTCTGTCTTTCTGTCTTCTTGTCTCTGTCTCAGAGAGCGGCTCATGAACCAACAGTTATTACACAGGATGCAGTCATGTCTGATTCCTGATAAGTGAACATGGTATTACTTGCCAGTCATGCATATTATGCCTTATATCTACAAGCACAGTGTATAGCACTGGATTTTTTGAGTTATTCTAGATAATTTACACTATGTATGATAACTGTACTTATGTGTACCTGTGAGAGAGATAGACAGAGACAGAGATAGATGGACAGATACAGATGAAGAGACAGCCAAAGTCAGCCAGCCAGCCAGCCAGCCTGACGAATATGTATTACACATGTTCCAGAATAGTTTCTCTTTACTTAGGGCATAGGTTATAGGACATTCTGGCAGGATGACACTACTAGTGGTATAAAAAAATTAAAGGATGTTGCACAAATGTTGCACATGGGTTATTATAGAGGTTTTTGATATTTCCTCGATCACTTGTGGCCACATCCATCTCACAGCCACTGAACTTTGGATATCACTTTCCTCTTAAAAGGGAAGTGTTAATACGACATGACATCAGTGAATCCCTGGTGTTTGCCACGCTATTTGCTCTAGCTGGCGCTCAATTGAATTGGTGCTCAATTGAACTGGCGCTCTCACAAGGTACTAAGTGGTCCCAGATTTTTTTAATACTGCGCACACTGAGTGTTAAGACCCATTCTCTGCTGACCAGGCATCTCAGGCCAATCGTGCCAAATTTGGAGGCAGGAAAAATAAAACGTAGATCACTATTTGGAGCGCTAGCGGTAAGAACATAGATCTACGTTTGGACAGCTAACAGGTTAAAATCCATGCTTCACACCCATATAAGAGTGTTGGTACCACTATACTCTCATACATTCCCCTTTTTGCCTCCATGGATAAGGTTCTTCTTCACAGATGCCTTGGTGCACCACACCTTTTTTTCCTTGTCAGTTCTGTGGTTCACTTAATCTTTCACAGACCTATCCACCAACAAGTCTACTCAAAAATATCTGAACACATTCACTTCCTTCATACTCCCTCCTTCCAATCTGATATCCAATCTTTCATTACCTAAATGTTTTCTTAATCTCATCACCCTGCTCTTTCCTTATTCACTTCCAGTTTCCTTTTACATGCCCTCCTTAGTCTACCAACCTTAGCAATTTCTCTTCAGAATCTCCCAAAAGTACCATGTCATTGGAGAAAATCAAATGTGACAACTCCCACTTTGTATTGGATTTTTTATCTTTTCATCCCTCACTTCTCCCCAACACCCTAGCTTTCACTTCTTTTGCAACTCCATCTATAAATATGGTAAATAACCATGGTAACATCACACATCACTGTCTAAGGCCTACTTTTACTGGGAAAAAAATAATTCCCTCTTTACTATACACCTTAACCTGAGCCTCACTATTCTCAAAAAATTCTTAACTGCTTTAAGTTATTTACCTTTTATTCCATTCACTTTCAACATCTGCCACATTGCTCCTATATCCACCCTAACATATGCCTTTTCTAAATTCATAAATGCAGCTAAAACGTCCTCGCCTTTAAGTATTGTTCGCTTGTATGCTTCAAAGTAAACTCTTGGTCTGCACATCTACCTTTCCTAAAACCTCCTTGTTCATCTGCAATCCTGTTCTTTGTCTTACCCTTGTTTCTTTCAAAAAAAATATCTACCATACAATTTCCCTACTATACTTAAGCTTATTTCCCTCTAATTTATTCCCTTTTGTCCTTGAGAAATGCAATGCATGTTAATGAAAGAAGATGATTAGTGACCATGATCCCCAGTGCCTCCCTCCTGCAGTATACAACCTACCCTCCAACTTTAAACAAGAATGTGGGGTTACCTATGATTTAAGCAGTGATTTTTGTAGTTTAGTTATTGGTCCTCAACCATAATCCAGGAAGTGACATTTGTCACTATTTAGTGTGTAGAAATTGGCTCATTGTCATCAGTGCAAATTTGAATGTTCTGTTTCGGGAATAAGTTGCACTTTGAGTATCCTGAGAATAACCTACTTTCCACAGTTATCACTAACATATCAGTAAACTCATTCCAAAGAAAAGTAACAGTAAGTGAAATTTTCATTAAGCAAAACCTGTTTTCCCATAGACTTTAACATTATAATCTGGGATACATCCCTGGAAAAATTTTCAGTAATGTATACATTTTGTGTTGAATCTCAGTTTCATGGCAGTCACATAAATACCAATGACTTGTAAATATATGATGAGCATGCCATAATAATTGCATTCCATGCAATCCCACAAAATTCAAAGTACATAGTTAACAGAGCACACCAGTGATAGTTGGCTTCTTTCATAACTTAAGAAGTAGGGTGACATTTATTGTTAATATAGAGTACAGTGGACCCCCGAGTAATGAGCAAAATTCATTCCAGAAGCCTGCTCAAGTCCCATTACCGAACGAATTTACTCCCTTAAGAAATAATGTCGAGTAGGTTAGTCCATTTCAGACCCCCAAAAATACACTTATAAAAGCACTTACAATATTATACTTACATAGTTGTACGAGTTCCGGGGTGCTTGTAACTCGGGGGTCCACTGTATATGGGTGGAAAAGGGGAATTAGGCATGACAAATGGTATATGTACATTGTGAAAGAATAGTAGGTAATTCAAGGTATTTGGTATTTACATACTATATGTAGTTTCTCATCAGCATTAACCCACTGCAAAATAACCACATAGTATATAAAGAAAAGCTCTTACTCTTAGCTGTACCCTTTAGGAACTTTTGTTGCTTGGATTACAGCTTACAAAATACTGAATCTGGGACAGATAGCAAAACAAGGTTTCATTGACTTGCTAAACACCAACAGTGGCTGTGTAGTCAAGTGGGATTGAACCTGACTTCCACCAGGTGCAGGGGCAGGTTCTCACCAAGCAAAATTGTTCATTGTGTCTTGGGGTCAGACATTGCAATTATGTACTTGTAGCTTGGTTTCACTAATAAGACTAGAATTTCAAAATCATTTGTTTTACTGGTGGTAGTGATTTGTTAAAATTTAAATTATTGACCATTTAAAAAACGAGTTACATATATTTACCTATAAGATAATATACTTAATAAAGTTTCATTTCCTATAGTTTTACCCAATTTAGGTATAGTTGTGTACATCTAAGATGAAATCAAATATAGTTTCTTGTGTATAGCTACTAATGAATAGACTTAATGATTTAGGTGAGGTATGACTATTTTATATACATTTAATGAAAGGTAGATGAAGACCCAGACTAGAAATTCTGTTCACTAAAATTAAAAATAAGCAGTATTCACACTAATGTATATTGTGCCTATTTCTTTGCAAATTTCTTAAAAAAAAATTATTCCTAAGAATATTTTTGTTTCATTAATTGAATAACTTTTAACAATCCTTAAATTTTATACTAAAAAAAAAAAAAAAGCATTTTCCAGATAATACACGCTAAGATATTTACACCTGGTTTTGTACAATAGGATGCTTATTCAAAAGATTTTATATTTTGACAGATTTGTATTCAGGCGGGCCCCAGTTATACAGCAAGTTAGGTTCCAGGCTACCACTGTAAAGTGAAACATAGCCTTTTTTTCAATTTCAAAAGCATATAAAAGCCTGGGTTTTTCTTTCTTTTTGGGTCACCCTGTCTCGGTGGGAAAGAGCTGATGTGTTAAAAAAAATAAAAGCCTAATAACGTGTTTACGCTATCATGTATTAAATGAGCAATAGAGCTAGGTCTAACAAATGCATATACAGTACATACATTATCTACCTAAAAATATTTTCATCCTTAGCTTACAGTGAGTAAACATTTTTACTGTAGTAAGTCTGAATAAATGAAGAATGGGTATAATTGAAAACTGTAAAGCAGGGCCTTCCTGTTTATCAGTATACATATTCCTATTATTGTATTAGTGCTTCACAGATTTTTTATTAACTTAAATGCAGAATTAACTAGGGGTTAAAAAAACTTTCATGTATGCTTAATTAAAAGGAATTTAAGCAATATGCAATTACTGTAGCTACACTATAAACTAATACTTCTTCTATCCAACAGTGAATACATGGAATGGAAATAAGAGTATTATAGATCATGATGTTGAAAAAGACCGTAAGGAATTAAAGAAGAGGACATCCGATGACTTATACAATGAGGAATTTGACGGTGGCAGAGTAAGTATATATAGTTACGTGTTTGTAAAATTATTATTACCCCAGGAATTTTTTTATTATGACACGATACTTATTCCTGTATCAGAATGACAGTCTGTAGATGCACTGTACAGTACAGTGGTCCCCCGAGTAACGAAAAAACTTCATCCCAGAAGCCTGCTCAAGTGCCATTACCGAACGAATTTACTCCCTTAAGGAATAATGTCACTTCCATAAGCACTTACAATATTATAGTGGAACCCCGGTTAACAAAAAAAATTCATTGCAGAAGCCTGCTCAAGTGCCATTACGGAACGAATTTACTTCCTTAAGAAAAAATGTCATTTAGGTTAGTCTATTTCAGACTCCCAAAAATACACTTCCACAAGCACTTACAATATTATACTTACATAATTGCACGATTTCCGGGGTGTTCGTTAACCGGGGTTCCACTGTACTTACATAATTGTACGATTTCCGGGGTGTTTGTTACTCGGGGGACCACTGTATATTCTCACCTCTGTCATTGATTTTATATACTATAACTTGAGTACAGGGAAAGTATTGTAGGATTAGGAATGCTGGTTCCAAATGAGAGATTCTACAAACTTATTTATACAGTAAGCATAAGCTTCATGGCATGCATGTATTCACTGTCAACAAACTCTCAAGTGTCATAAAGCAGGGGTAGGAGGGTATTGACTTTTATCTTTCATTATGTTGCCTTATCAGTTTCTAGGAGACATAAGAAGTGTATCAAGAAGGGTAATCCTACAAAATACTGGGCAAGGTGAGTAACCCATACATATTTAAGTGCTTTTAACGCTTTCACTGTCCAGACCCCTGATCTGAAACTTGTCCACAGTGTCCAAGAATTTTCAATTTTTTTTTTCTTATGAAATGGTAAAGAATCTTTTTCTGATGTTAATAAAACAAAAAAGTACAAAATTTGATGGAAAATTGATGAAATTACACTTGCAAATTTTGCTGTGTTGGCAGTATTTATGCATCAGCGATTTTGCCAACTTTGAGTCCTATTTTAGGCCAATTACATTGTTCTAGTCTACCAAATTCTTAGTTAGCTATTTCACTGGTATGTCTTCCATTTTATTGATTGTGCACAAGAAATTGCCCAATCAACTATTTCAGCTACCCAATAAAGTGATCAGAAATTGGTAATTTGGCCAATTTCAAAATAGGTCCAGAATAAACAATGCAGGCATTCCTGGCCCTAAAATAACAGTTCCTCTGTTCATTAGTTATGTTACCAGGCTTTACACCTTGGGGTAACATAAGGATATCAACTTTGTCCCCCAGGTATTAACACACTCCCATTTGTACTTACTATTGCTCCTGCATTACTATCATGGTTCCTAGAGACCATCATTTGTGTTTTCTGAGGAGCAAATGTTACCTGCCATCGGTTTCCCCAGGCTGATATAGCTCTTAGCTGTTGGTTGATGTAGCTTAGAGCAACTGGCATTTCCTCTCTTGGATAAGTAAATGTCAGAGTACAGTCATCTGCATATGCATGGGATTCTGGGATGAGTTGAAGGTCATTGAAGTAGACATTCCATAACAATGGTCCAAGCACGCTTCCCTGTGGAACACTTGCCCCGGTAGGATGTATTGCCGACTCTGTCCAATTGAGAACTACACTTAGAGATCTACCATGAAGGTAATCACTGAGGAGACAGTGTAGAGCCTGCATTTCCCAGTTTTGCCAAAAGACCCTGGTGCCATACTCGGTGAAAAGCACCAGCAATGTCCAGTGCTACCACACAGCTGACTTTAAATTCATCCAGTGACTGGTGCCACTTAGTGGAGAGGTTTAACAGCAGATCAGCATCAGAGTAACCTTTCCTGAAACCATATTGATGGTCACGAAGTAGTGAGTAGTAGTCGAAAAACTCTGTCATTTGTTGTGAGAGTATTGTCTCAAGGATCTTGCCAGTGATTGACAGGAGTGACACTGGTCTGTAGCTGCTGATTTCTGCTCTTTTTGTGAACAGGGACTACATTTGCCTCTTTCCACAGAGAAGGCCATTTACACTATACTAGGCAGTGCTGAAAGATGCAAGTTAGAGGTGCTGCTAACTGGTCTGCACATCAACTCGGCAATTTGGGGCTCAGCTTGTCTGGGCCCACAGTCTTTTCTTGGTCAAGCGATTTAAGATGATGATGCCCCTCCTCCTCTTTTATTGTCACTACTGACAGTTTTGACACAGGTTTTGCAGCTAGCCAAGAACTGTGTCAAAACTGGATCAGGAACTTGCATTTTGGCAGCAAAGTGTTCGACAAAGAGGTCAGCTTTCTCTTGACTACTAGTAGAGGTGGTCCTATCCTGTCGATTTAGAGGTGGAATGAGTTCATCAGGTAGATACACTTGTCTGTCCTTGACCAAGGACACCAGGTTTTGGAGCCCACTCTACCTGATGCTAGCTTTCTTTTTTGTGTCTGCCTCCCATTTAGAGATGGCTCACTTTTGAACTTCACCCATATGCCTACAGGCTTGCCTGTACAAGTTACTGCTATAGGTAGTGGGATGTCTCTTATAACTTTGTCAAACCTTGTATAGAAACTTTATTTCTCAAGAAGCTACATTAAAGTTAAAATAGTTCATCAAATACAGTGGAACCCCGAGTTTCGGCCATAATTAGATCCAAGAGGCTGTTCAAGTTCCGTTACCGAACGAGTTTGTTCCCATAAGGGTACTTAGCAGTAGCAGCCTCTCTACAATGAAAGCCAAACCAAGGCTGATTTGTAGGCTTCATCACATACTGCCGGTAAGGGTTGTGTACTTGTTGTAGATTAAGGATGTGTTCATTGAAGGCATTCACTTGGTTGTCAACATCAACTTGGAGAAGAGCATTCCAATCAGAGGTGGCAAGCTCAGAGCAAAGGGCTGGCCAGTTTCCTCTTTCCCACAGCCAGGTTGTACGTGTGGATTCCTCACTTTGTTCTGTTGGGATCTTGTGTCGTAAAAACAGCCTTGTGGTCAGACGATCCAAC
>WNWK01002822.1:175000-182500 GCA_009830355.1 Cherax destructor
AACCAAATAATGATCTGATATATCCGTTGCCCCTCTATAAACATGTACATCCTGAAGCCTACTCATCAACCTTTTATCCACCAATACATAATCCAACAAACTACTTTCCTTACATGCTATATCATACCTTGTATATTTATTTATCCTCTTTTTCATAAAATATGTATTACTTATTACCAAACCTCTTTCTACACATAGCTCAATCAATGGTTCCCCATTTACATTTACCCCTGGCACCCCAAATTTACCTACTACTCCATCCACAACATTTTTACCCACTTTAGCATTAAGATCCCCAACCACCATTACTCTCTCACTTGGTTCAAAACTCCCCACACACTCAACATTTCCCAAAATCTCTCTCTCTCCTCTACACTTCTCTCTTCTCCAGGTGCATAAACACTTACTATAACCCACTTTTTACATCCAACCTTTATTTTACTCCACATAATCCTTGAATTTATACATTTATATTCCTTCTTTACCTGCCATAACTGATTATTCAACATTATTGCCACTCCTTCTTTAGCTCTAACTCTATTTGAAACCCCTGATCTAATCCCATTTATTTCTCCCCACTGAAACTCTCCTACCCCCTTCAGCTTTGTCTCACTTAAAGCCAGGACATCCAGCTTCTTTTCATTCATAACATCTACAATCATCTCTTTCTTATCATTCGCACAACATCCACGCACATTCAAACATTCCACTTTGACGGTTTTCTTCTTCTTCTTTTTAGTAAGCTATACAGGAAAAGGGGTTACTAGCCCATTGTTCCCGGCATTTTAGTTGACTTTTACAACACGCATGGCTTACGGAGGAAAGATTCTTATTCCACTTCCCCATGGATATGAAAGGGAAAAGCAATAAGAACAAGAACTATTAAGATAAAATCAAAGAAAACTCAGATGAGTGTGTATACATAAACGTGTACATGTTTGCGTAGTGTGACCTAAGTGTAAGTAGAAGTAGCAAGACGTACCTGAAATCTTGCATGTTTATGAGACAGAAAAAAAAGACACCAGCAATCCTACCATCATGTAAAACAGTTTCAGGTTTCTGTTTCACAGTCACCTGGCAGGTTGGTAGTACCTCCCTGGCTGGTAGGTTGTTATATATTTATATATATATATTTATATACATATATTTATTTATTTATTTTGTAGTAGTAGGTTGGTAGTCAGCAACCACACAGGGAGGTACTACCGTCCTGCCAAGTGAGTGTAAAACGAAAGCCTGTATCTGTTTTACATGATGGTAGGATTGCTGGTCTCTTTTTTCTGTCTCATAAACATGCAAGATTTCAGGTATGTCTCAGGTAGCTTATGAGAGGTTTTTACAAAACAGAAGTGTTAATAGAAGAGCAAAGTATATGGAGAGTAAAAGAAATGTGAAGAGAGTGCAAAAGAAGAGCAGATGAAAGAATGGGAGAGGCTCTGTCAAGAAATTTTGCTGAAAACAAGAAAAAATTTTGGACTGAGATAAACAAGGTAAGAAAGCCTAGGGAACGAATGGATTTGTCAGTTAAAAACAGAGTAGGGGAGTTAGTAGATGGGGAGCTGGAGGTATTGGGTAGTTGGCGGGAATATTTTGAGGAACTTTTAAATGTCGATGAAAAAAGGGAGGCGGTAATTTCATGTACTGGTCAGGGAGGTACAACATCGTTTAGGAGTGAAGAAGAGCAGGATGTAAGTGTGGGGGAGGTGCGTGAGGCATTACGTAGAATGAAAGAGGGTAAAGCAGCTGGAACTGACGGGATCATGACAGAAATGTTAAAAGCAGGGGGGAATATAGTGTTGGAGTGGTTGGTATTTTTGTTTAATAAATGTATGAAAGAGGGGAAGGTACCTAGGGATTGGCAGAGAGCATGTATAGTCCCTTTATATAAAGGGAAGGGGGATAAAAGAGATTGTAAAAATTATAGGGGAATAAGTTTACTGAGTATACCAGGTAAAGTCTATGGCAGGGTTATTATTGAAAGAATTAGAGGTAAGACAGAGAGTAGGATTGCAGATGAGCAAGGAGGCTTTAGAGTGGGTAGGGGATGTGTAGATCAAGTGTTTACAGTGAAGCATATATGTGAACAGTATTTAGATAAAGGTAGAGAAGTTTTCATTGCATTTAGGGATTTAGAAAAGGCATATGACAGAGTGGATAGGGGAGCAATGTGGCAAATGTTGCAAGTGTATGGAATAGGTAGTAAGTTACTGAAGGCTGTAAAGAGTTTTTATGAGGATAGTGAGGCTCAGGTTAGGGTGTGTAGGAGAGAGGGAGATTACTTCCCGGTAAAAGTAGGTCTTAGACAGGGATGTGTAATGTCATTATGGTTGTTTAACCCTTTGGGGGTCCAAGGGGGATCTCTGAAACTCATTCTCAGGGTCCACAAATTTAAAAAAAAAATTATTTTTTCTTATGTAATGATAGAGAATTTTTTTCTGGTCATAACGCCACAGAAATTATGAAATTTTATCGAAAACTAACGGAATTATGCTTTCGCGAAGTTATCGGTATCCATGACATTTACGCATCAGCGATTTTGCCCAATTTGAGCCCTATTTTCGGCAAATTCCAATGTTTCAGTCTACTAAAATTATAGCTATTTCGCTAGAACTCTATTTCTTCTATCGATTAAGTACAAGAAACCGCATATTTACCAATTTCAACTAAACAAAATAGTGGTCAGAAAATGGCAATTTGGCCAATTTCACACAAATTTCAAACGATGCTAATTTCAAAATAGGGTCCATAATAAACAAGGCAGACATTCCTGGCACTAAAATAACATCTTCTCTGTTAATTAGTCATGTCTCCAGGCCCCTCTTACATTACTTTTGCTTTCCATTTTGAATTTTTATTCTCACAAAAAATAGACGATTTACTGTTATGTATACAACTGCATCATTGTAAAAATGGTATAAATAATATCAACGCACTTGTGCAAGAATATTAGACTCTCCAGTTGATGTGTATTGGACGCATGGTGTGATTTGTTTACTCTTGAACATCGGCCAAAATCGAACATTTTCGCTACTTTGCGCTCAGTTTCAAGGTACAGTGGACCCCCGAGTATCATAAAAACTTCATTCCAGAATCGCTCAAGTGCCATTACCGAACGAATTTACTCCCTTAAGAAATAATGTCACTTAGGTTAGTCTATTACAGACCCCCAAAAATACACTTCCACAAGCACTTACAATATTATACTTACATAATTGTACGATTTCCGGGGTGAACCTAATTTGGGGGTCCACTGTACTTGTCATCGTGAAACAAGTCAAAATTATCTCTATTTCTGTAATATATCATATATTCTATAAAATTAGATTAAGAAAACGAGAATACAAACATAAATACCATACGAAAATAGACTGCAAAGTCGCTGTTTTAAACCAAAAACACGGTCAGTTTTTTTTTCCTCTATGCACTGTGTGGTGCAGGAATTTTTTTATACTGCGCACACTGACCGCACAGACCCATTCTATCACATCTAGGCCTAAGAGCCTGTTTCTGCTTGATTTGAGGGCGCTAGAATTTAGGCGTACTAGTACGTCAATAACCACAGGGCGTAAGCCGTACTAGTACGACCAAAACCCCGAAAGGGTTAATATATTTATAGATGGGGTTGTAAAAGAAGTAAATGCTAGGGTGTTGGGGAGAGGGGTTTGATTAAATTATGGGCAATTAAATGCAAAATGGGAGTTGACACAGTTACTTTTTGCTGATGATACTGTGCTTATGGGAGATTCTAAAGAAAAGTTGCAAAGGTTAGTGGACGAGTTTGGGAGGGTGTGTAAAGGTAGAAAGTTGAAAGTGAACATAGATAAGAGTAAGGTGATGAGGGTATCAAACGATTTAAATAAAGAAAAATTGAATATCACATTGGAGAGAGGGATTATGGAAGAAGTGAATGTTTTCAGATATTTGGGAGTTGACTTGTCAGCGGATGGGTTTATGAAGGATGTGGTTAACCATAAAATTGATGAAGGAAAAAAGGTGAGTGGTGCATTGAGGTATCTGTGGAGACAAAAAACATTATCCATGGGGGCAAAGAAGGTAATGTATGAAAGTATAGCAGTACCAACACTCTTACATGGGTGTGAAGCATGGGTTGCAAATGCTGCAGCGAGGAGGTGGCTGGAGGCATTATAGATGTTCTGTCTAAGGGCAATGTGTGGTGTAAATATTATGCAGAAAATTCAGAGTGTGGAAATTAGGTGGTGTGGAGTTACTAAAAGTATTTGTCAGAGGGCTGAAGAGGGGTTATTGAGATGGTTTGGTCATCTAGAGAGAATGGATCAAAGTAGAATGATTGGAGAGCATATAAATCTGTAGGGGAAGGAAGGCGGGGTAGGGGTCGTCCTCTAAGAGGTTGGAGGGAGGGGGTAAAGGAGCTCTTGTGGGCGAGGGGCTTGGACTTCCAGCAAACATGTGTGAACGTGTTAGATAGGAGTGAATGGAGACAAATGTTTTTTGGGACCTGACGAGCTGTTGGAGTGTGAGCAGGGAAACCAGTTAATTGATTTAGTTGGACTTGAGTCCTGGAAATGGGAAGTACAGTGCCTGCAATTTAAAGGAGGGGTCTGGGATAGTGACTGTTGGGATGGACTTAGTCTCGGCTGTCGTATCTTGAGCGCCTCTGCAAAGACTGATTATGTATATGAGTGAGGTGAAAGTGTTAAATGATGATGAAAGTATTTTCTTTTTGGGGATTTTCTTTCTTTTTGGGTCACCCTGCCTCAGTGGGAGACAGCCGACTTGTTGAAAAAAAAGAAAAAAAACATACACAGTGGTACCCCGAGTTTCGGCTACCTCCCAACTCGAATAGTTATGTAAGTGTATTATTGTAAGTGCTTTTGTAAGTGTATTTTTGGGGGTCTGAGGTCTGAAACGGACTAATCTACTTTACATTATTCCTTATGGGAACAAATTCGTTCGGTAACGGCACTCGAACAGCCTTCTGGAACAAATTATTGCCAAAACTCGGAGTTACACTGTATGTATATGTATGTATGTATGTATATATATATATATGTATATATATATATATGTATATGTATATATATATATATGTATATATATATATATCTTCTTCTTTCAACACGTCGGCCGTTTCCCACCGAGGCAGGGTGGCCCAAAATGAAAAACGAAAGTTTCCCATTTTACATTTAGTAATATATACAGGAGAAGGGGTTACTAGTCCCTTGCTCCCAGCATTTTAGTCGCCTCTTACGACACGCATGGCTTACGGAGGAAGAATTCTGTTCCACTTCCCCATGGAGATAAGAGGAAATAAGAACAAGAACTAGTAAGAAAATAGAAGAAAACCCAGTGGGGTGTGTATATATATGCTTGTACATGAATGTGTAGTGTGACCTAAGTGTAAGTAGAAGTAACAAGATGTACCTGAAATCTTACATGTTTATGAGACAGAAAAAAGACACCAGCAATCCTACCATCATGTAAAACAATTACAGGCTTTCGTTTTACACTCACTTGGCAGGACGGTAGTACCTCCCTGGGCGGCTGCTGTCTACCAACCTACTACCTAGATATATATATATATATATATATATATATATATATATATATATATATATATATATATATATATATATATACAGTGGTCCCTCGGTTTTCGGTCATCTCCAAACTCGAACATTTATGTAAGTGTATTTTCGTAAGTGCTTTTGCAAGTGTATTTTTGGGGTCTGAAATAGACTAACCTATGTGACATTATTTCTTAAGGAAGTAAATTCGTTCGGTAATGGCACTTGAGCAGCATTCTGGAACGAATTTTCGGCGAAAACCAGGGACCACTGTATATA
Source organism: Cherax destructor (assembly GCA_009830355.1). NCBI lineage: Eukaryota > Metazoa > Arthropoda > Malacostraca > Decapoda > Parastacidae > Cherax > Cherax destructor. Next base: position 180,826 of record WNWK01002822.1, read on the forward strand.
TATATATATATATATATATATATATATATATATATATATATATATATATATATATATATATATATATATATATATATATACATATATACATATATACATATATATATACATATACATATATATACATATATATACATATACATACATATACATATATACATACATACATATATACATACATACAGTGGACCATCGGTTTTCATACAGCTCCCAACTCAAACAATTGTGTGTGTAAGTGTATTTTTGTAAGTGCTTTTGTAAGTGTATTTTTGGGGGTCTGAAATGACTAATCTAATTTACATTCGTCCTTATGGGAACAAATTCGTTCGGTAATGGCACTCGAACAGCATTCTGTTAACCCTTTACCGGGCAGGACCGTGTACAGACGGTCCTAAACACGTGTTTTTGCGCGTGTCATCCTACTCCCCCAGCGCATCTAGGTTCCCATTCTCTATATCTGACCAATCACAAGCCTTCTGTGAGTCGCTCCAGCTAAGTGAGACCGGCATCTGCTCGCTTCCCATTGGTTGAGAGACCAAAATGTAAACACTTCTCGCTTGGCATCACCCAGAGCCGAATTTTTGCTCTTGTTCCACTCATATACACTGTGATTATACTCTCTACAATGTCGGTAAGTACTAATTGTTGTGTCCAGTGTGTAAATGAATAGTTTAGGCATATTTTGAGATATATATCAGGAGTTAGATATGCATAATATGAGTGTACCATGCAATTGAAAAAGGGCAACAAAGAGGACCGTGTACAGACGGTCCCGCCCGTCGGGGCCACATTTTAAATTTCAGTAAATAAATATTTATATAAAAATTTCTAGTGCATATATGAATTCTGTAGTGGTCTGGGTGTGTACAGAACATTCTTATTGTCATTCAGATCAATGAGAAATTGTTCTATTGTGAACCCTTCCAACAGAAGTTCAAATATCTCTGCATTTTGGTGGAAAATGACTCAGATCCAGAACCAGATGACCTGTTGCCATCTCCAGTGCAGTACCAACGTGCAGAAAGGCCTGATGACAGTGTGAGGTTTGACCAAAATGATAGGTTTGATAAAATGCTAGGTCACTGGCCAGTGCAAGGCAGAATATTTACATGCAATTATTGCAGCAAAACGAAAAATCATGTCACATCCTCATTTTTGTGTGCCGTATGCAAGGTAAATCTATGCATCAAGAAGGAAAGAAATTGCTTCATAGCCTTTCATTGTAGCAATTAGTGATCAAGAATGATTGTTTTTCTCAGGAAATTCAGGAATATGGGACTTGAAAGTTTTATCCCTTTGCAATGTGTCCATGTTGCTCTTTGGTTCAATTTTATATTTTTTATACCTACAAAATGTTTGGAAACAAGTTCCATTTGTGTTTTTGATATTGTCTATTAGTATAATAAAATAGAAAAATACTTATTTGGTGTTTTATTAACAATTGCAAATTTGCAACATTCAGAATTTGACACCCTTTAACGGTCAGGACCGTCTGTAGACGGTCCTTGAATATTGGCAATTGCGTGAAAAGTTTTTTTTAGAATTTCAATTATATGGTCTCATTATCCTTACATTGAGTTACTCTATCCACTCATATGAAATACATTTCAAAATTATCATTTTCCAGGGAGTGCCCGGTAAAGGGTTAAGAATTATCGACGAAAACCAAGGGTCC
>WNWK01002822.1:187500-192855 GCA_009830355.1 Cherax destructor
CCCTTCTGTATATATTACTAAATGTAAAAGGAGAAACTTTCGTTTTTCCTTTTGGGCCACCCTGCCTCGGTGGGAAATGGCCGACGTGTTGAAAGATATACGTATATATATCACACATACATACACACACACACTGTAAATATCTATTTTTATTGTGTCACATTCACATTTATTGATTCACTTGTAAAATTGTTACATTCTTTTAGGAAATATTACCCTGTATTGTAGTTTGGGAGTTAAAAGAATTGAAGTTCATTAGGTAGTATTTTTTTAAGTACGGGATTTAGATTTTTTAGGTTTTTTGTTGTTGAACTTGAATAACATTTTGTACACTGCCAGAGGTCCCATTCTTGTAGGCCTTTTAATGTAAATAGCTCATATATGATGATGATGGTTCCCATACACAAGTTCAAATCATCCATCCCTTAATGTGTATGCATGAGTTGGTTTGAGCAGAGTAGAAGAACCAGTGTCTTGCAGCATCCCTTTGTATGCATGAGTGTTGGTTTGAGCAGAGTAAAAAGAACCGGTGTCTTGCAGCATCCCTTTGTATGCATGAGTGTTGGTTTGAGCAGAGTACAAGAACCGATGTCTTGCAGGTCTCTCTTATACAAGCAGATGTGAGCTGCTTGTTGTGCCTTACTGCTGTTTTCTGTCTTGTCCATATTGCCACTGCTCCACAGCCTTCCTGCAATGTGCAAATGTCAGGCAATCTAGATTGGCAACTGCTGGTGCCGCAACTAATAGTAATGACTTGCCTTCTGCTCAGTATCGTTTATAATATTACTCAGGTTATGGATGATTGGCACAGGAGCTCTTCTCATTGCTGCTTATGTCTTGTCTGCATACCATGTCATCACATGTAACTTTGCATCAATATTAGTTATATTGCCAGTGTATGTCTTGTGCACTTTTTTCTGTCAGTTCTGTAGAATATTCTTTTCATATTGTTACCTCATGAAGATTACATTATTTATTTATGTGAATATGGGAATTATTCAGCTGTTTTCATGTTCTGAGTAGGAAATCCACATGTTCAGAGTTATGCGAGTTAGATAATTACTGTTATTAACAAACAGTTTGCAAGTTTAAAAATATAATTGATCACTATTTTCTATGAATGAAAGGTTAATTGACGGTGTGAAAATGTACTGTGATGGTACTTACCCTACAGTATCAGAATGAATTTGTTTCATTGAACATGGTTGTGGGTACTCTGGAAGGAATAGTTAAAAATTAATAATGTGCAATTGTGGCAATGTTCACAATTTTTTATATTCCTTTAGTAATGTGAACATAATTAATTCATGTATGATATTTGAAATAGTATATATCATGCTGGAGAGTGTACAAGCATTATTAAGAAATTAAGCAGAAAGGATATACAAATTTCTTTGAACTTGAAAGTTACTGTAGCTGCTTGATTTAAGTGAATAGGGTTAAAAGAAAACCCTGTCATAGTGCAAAGTTTGCACTTGTTACAGATAGGATCTTAGCCTCAGGCTGATAACTATGTGGATATTGTGTACTGTGTACAGATCAGATTTTACCACAAATAAAAAAGTTAAACATTGAAGTTTTTATTTCTAATTTTTTTTATCAACTTTATTAAATAAAGTGAGTGCTCATGATTCATGGGAGTGGATTTGTCCTTCCCTTCCTTGAATCAAAGCCGAATGCCTCCCATTCCCTAGGTGCTATATAACCCCCACGGGTTTGTGAGTACAGGATGGTTGTGGGTAGGAAGATGAATGATTGGTGGATTAATGAGGTAAAGAGGGGGTAAGGAGAAAATTATCGTATGAGGTTTTTGCTATGTAAAAATGATAGAAGGTAGAAGAAGGTAAAGAGTGGTGAGGGAATGCAATTGCAGAGCCAGTGAAAGAATGGGAGTCTTTATCAGCAAATTTTGCTGAGAAAATCTGCTGTTCCTCAAGGGCTCTTGATCTAAGGAATTGTACTTGTACTTCAATTCCTTGAATTAGTCTAAGTGCCCTCACTGAACTTCTCGTACTGATGACCCATACAACATCCTCTTCGTGTTTTGGAAACTTCCATCAACACTGTGTGCTGACCTATGGAAGCCAGGCCATAGGTCAGCCTGATAAACATGTTCACATGTTGCAACATTTACATTCCAGTGATTGCCTTCTCTTATACCTTATCAAACCATTTATACTCCAAAGGTGTCTTGCCCCATATAGTGAAAACCTACAGTTATCCTCCCTTTTTTGTAAACCAGGTACGTACCTCAGGACAAGATCCATTTTATAGACCCATAGCTTTTATCAGCACTATTTGTTAATTGTTAAAACATTTAATTAATAAATACCTCATCTGGTATGGTACTAGAGGCCCAAAACTCTCTCGCCTCATCAAGTTGATATTACAAATGGTTGCTCTACCATCCCACCTTCTACTACATTGACCCTATATGTACACTCAAAACACCTTTGTGGACAAATTGCTATTTTTCAATCTAGAAGAGGCTTATGACTACCTAACATTTCAACAATTTATTACAGGCAAGTTGGCACTTTCTCATGAAGATTTTCTGTCAGACACTTCAATGTTTTGAATGAATAATAGCCTTAGATTTTGTGCAAGTATCAACTTATTCCAAATAGCTTTTAATGATCTTGCCTCTGTTCCTACAAATATCTGGTCATCTTTATACGTGAGTGATAATGTCATTACCAGTGCAGACCCGGATTGTCAACTTTTAGAGGCCACTCTACATAAAGCTAATAAGAACTTCTATAAGCCAGAAATTAATACCAGGAAAAACAAGAAGATGCAGTTAGTTGTTCAGTTTCACTTAGGGATAGCATGGAAATTGAATAAAATCTGATCCAGCCTTTTCTTGTCCCCAAAATCTTTGCAGTGCCTTTTCCAAAATATCTGAAATGTCAAATGTCTACAACATCCCTTTACTGATTGTATCTAAAGTGTACACAGGACAGACAGGTAATTGTTTGGACAAATGGTTCATCGAGCATAAACATGCTATTTGATAAGAGTCAAGCTGTATAACCCCTGTGGTTTAGCGCTTCTATTTGATTATAATAATAATGATAAGAGTCAAGAAAACTGCCCTCTTGCAACATAGGAAATGTTTCAATCATACTAACAGATAGAATAAAGCTTTAATTACAAGCTTTAATTACACACACTCCTCAAGAGAGAGTGATGTCAATGAGTGGCTCTTGTTACAAAGAACTTTGCATCCATTTCTTAAATCGAACCAGAATGCTTCCCATTTCCCAGGCAGTACATGACCCCCTATAGGTCATACGGCACTTGCCCTTCCAAGAGAAAAAAACATTGACTCAGATTGACACTCGAGAACATTTATATCTCAAAGGATCCCTCAAAGGAGGTTCCTTGATGCTAGGGAGGGGCTCTTGATGTAAGGAACTGGGCCAGTGCTCCAATTCCTTGAATTAAGCCTGTTTTCCATTTTCCCAAGCACTGTATGATTCCTGTGGGTTAAGTGCTCCTCCTGACACAAAACAAATGAAGGATAAGTTAAGAATACAGTTGTAGAAAATGTGTATTTGTTCTCAGTACCATCATGGACTGGTAGGTCTACTGCAGTGTTCCTCTTTAAGGGGGGCTCCTTGACGAGGTAAAGAGGCTATCGGTCTGAGGAATTGGACCTTTTGGTCTTCTTCCTCAGACCGAACCTAATTACCCCCCAATCTCCCCTCCCTTTTCCCATCTTCCCCATCCTCCCTTTTCCCTTTCCTCCTCCCTCCCTCCTCATCCCTCCCTTATTTCCTTCCCATTTTTACCCTGGGAGCTTCTCTCCACAGGCATTCTAGTTCCTAGGTAGGGGGAAGGGTACCGTGGTCCATTCCTATTCCGTTGAGGTTCTTGGCGGTGGTGTAGTTTGCCGTGGAATCTGGATCGCCTGGGGATGTCCCAATCCCTCTCCGGTCTCCCGGGGGGGTGGCCTTGGGTATCTTTCGGGCGACGGGTGTATCTCTGGAGGCCACCTTCGGATTCCGGGGTGGTGGCCGAAGGCGGTATGCTTTGGGCGGATATCCGGCCGCCCTCTCTTTGTCCACCGAGGTGGCTCGGTGGATGTGAGGTTGCTATCCCGGATTGCTGGTTTACTGGCATGAAGGGTAGGGTATGGCATGGGTTCCATGCAGCATCTGCACTACTTGTGGTGTTGAGGTCCTCTTGGGCGCAGAGGGGGATTTACGCCCCTTTCATTCCTCCTAGGAGCTATTCCTCCACGTTCCCCCTTTTTATTCTTTTTTATTTTTATTTTCTTTTCTTTCTTTTTTTTCTTAAAAACAAAAAGAAAGAAGTAACCTAACCATGGATGCCCTAATCCGTGACTCTACCCCCGGGCCCCTTGATACCGCACCTAGTTCTGACCCTACCTTGTTAATGGATAACTCTTCGGACAACCCTAATACCCCTGTACCTGAAGCAGGTGCCAGTTCGTCACCTGCTTCAGGTCCCAGGGACCCGACTGGCCCTTTCGATACATCTGACCTTCGCTCTTCTCTGACCTTGGTTCCGGCTTCTCCCTCGACGGTGCGGCAATTTTCGAATCGCTCGCCCGTCTCACATCGGACCACCCCTGGTCCCACACCCAAACGACCAAGACCCACACATGACGATTCGACACTTTCTTCTCGTTCATCTCAGAAACGACAAGCTCATCACGTACTCCCCTTAAACTCTCTGTTTCAAACTACTCAATGGACAAAGTTTTTTACTCTGCGACCGACTTCTCCTAATACCTATCTTTCAGACCATAGTATTGGTAAGGATCTGCTACGCCATGTTGGTAAAGACATCTCATTTCACGCTCTCAAGAGCGGCACTCGCATCATCATGGTCCAGAATGCTGGCCAAGGTCGCGATCTTTCTCTTCTCACAACCATAGATACTGCTCCTGTTATTACTGACAAGCACCATTCCCTCAATTCTTGTTGTGGTTCTGTCATTTTGCCCCACACCATTGTCCAACGGAATTTCCAGACATGTGGTGATGACATTTTCGAGCAGCTTGAGCTCCAAGAACTCCCTATCCTTAAAGTTGACACTTTTGTCCTCCCTGCCAATAAGCGAAGACGTTATCCTTGCAATATAGCTCGTTTAACGTTTGACTGCCGAGAACTTCCACCTTCGGTCTACATTGCAGGTCAACGTTTACAAGTTCGAAAGGTGACCCCTACACCGCAGCAGTGTAGAAACTGCTGGCGTTTTGGTCATCCAGCAAAATATTGCAGGTCCATGGCCGAATGCCCAGTCTGTGGTGCTGACGACCGTGCCAGTTCTTGTACTCTACCTCCCTCTTGCCTTAACTGTCATGAGGCACATCCTTCGTATTCT